>PVKS010029043.1:0-25764 GCA_004027875.1 Aplodontia rufa
ACCCTCTTCCTGGTGGGCACATGGCCATCTTCTCTTTATATCCTCACATCCCAGAAAGCAGAGAGAAACCAAGTAGGCTCTCTCATGTCTTTTTATAAGGACACTAATCCCATTCATGGGGTGTCCATCCTTCTAACATTATCCCTCCCCAAGTTATTATATCCTGATACCAACACACTGGGGCTAGGGTTTCAACATGAGAATTTGTGGGGACACAAACATTCAGTCTATAGTACGGGTTAACTTATTTTTAAACTGAGGAATTAATTACGTACAATCTGTGCAAAACTTCAAGTGAGCAGCTGGATAGACTTGCACATCTGTGCAGATCTTTGTCCATTGCTCAGATCTGCACAAAGAATATTTCCAGAACACAGGAAGACTCCCTCCTGGCTGCTCCCAGCCAGTATCATCTGCACAGGTAACCCTGCTATCCTATTTTCTATCATAGTAGATTTTGCCTGCTTCTGAACTTCATAGGAATGGAATCAGATCGTCTAGATTCTTGTGTGTTTGGGTTTTTTCACACTATATCTATGTTGTACATTTCAGTAATTTATTGTTTTATAATTGCTGCAAGTTACCTGGTTGCTACATATTTTTTGCTGCAACAGATGATAAATCATATATATGTGTGTATATATTATATATTCATATATATGTGTGTATATATATGTTTATGTATCATGTGTGTACATATTAAAATAAATATATTGATATTTCCTTTGCACTTTCAACATTCATCTAAATTTTACATATTAAGATGTATTGTGGGGGACTAAAGAGGTGGCTCAGCAGTTCCAGCTCTTGCCTGGCATATGCAAGGACCCAGCAACACATACCCAACCAAGTGTCTGAGCAACAAAAGCCACATGAAAAACTAAATAAAAGTTGATTCTCCTTTTCTTCTCTCTCACTCTCACTGTACCTCTCTTTAAAAAAAAAATTTTTTTTTCTTATCCCAACTCTAAGTAGCTCACTTATACCAATTGTGAAAATCAAAATTTGGGAAGTTTTAAAAGTAACATTATCAATGGCTTTTACCTTAGAGATCAGAGGAGTGGGTTAGGAATAGTACTGATAGGCTCTCAAATGTTTTTCTTAGGAAATGTTGGAGCCGTAAGGACTGATGGTAGATCTAGTCCTCACAATTGACAGACTAGGTAACACTGGACAAGCTAAAATACGAAACTTGCCTTCTCTCCAGCGTTGCTTATTGTTGGTCAAGGGAATATATTATCTCTAGAACTCTGAACACCACAGACAAATCACACACACACACACACACACACACACATTCTAAGTTATCGTACTAGTTGGCCCTCACTAAGTTTTGCTGCGTTAACAAATACCCCACCCCCTGCCCAATCTCAGCGGCTTAATGCACTGTCCCCGAGTCTTCATCCTGTACCACCGGCTCTTGATTCCAGGACTTCACCGGAGCAGAAGTCCTTGTACGAAACATGCCAGTCTCCAGGTAGAAACAAAAGAGCACGTGACAGCCCTTGAAGCTTCTGCTCAAATGTCACACATTCCTTTGACTGAAGCAACTCACGTGGCCAATGCTGACATCAAAAGGGAAGGAAAGTCCTCCCATGTGGAGTGTCCTCGTGGGAATGACTCCGCCAGAGAGGCCATGTGTGTGTTGAATGGTGACTCCGGCTACTGAGGCAGCCTATGTCACATACCCACAGTCTGAGGGACTGCTTCCTTCCTGTGACACAGTAAAGACAACTTTAAAAGAAAAGGTAAACACTCCTACTTGTAAAAACAGTAACTCACGTTCTTAGTGTTCTCAGTTTCACGCGGGCTGAGCACACTGCTAGAGGCCAATCCGTGCCCAGATTGCAACTGGCAGCAGCTTCTCTACAGAAGGAGAAGCAGCACATCTGTGCAAGCGCAGCGCCGCTGTTTAAGAGTTTATCTGTCTGTGGGTTCGAGAACAAACAAACTGAATGAGTCAAGGTGATTGCCAAAGAGTCTAGAAGGTACCACTGGCCAAGCTGGAGAGCTGTTCTGAAGATAAGTATAAAAATCTATCCCACGTGCCCAAAGTGACTTTGCCAAGCTTTAGAAATAGTCCAAGGTCATCTTACTGTTTGACATCAGCTGGCTGCTAGCTGCTTGGGAAAATTCATGGGCAATCTTGCTCAACCTTGTCCCGAAGGAAACCAAGCACAATATTGAGAGTGGAAGTGTTGTTTCCTTCAAACTCCCAGATCTGCACCATGGCTTGGATTCTCTGATTGTGACTTGTATTCTTCCTTTTTTCCTTTTCTGTTAGTTTGTTTTTGGTACCAGGGATTGAACTCAGGGGCACTTAACTATGGAGTCACATCTCCAGCCATTTTTAAATTTTTTTACTTGGACACAGGGTCTTGCTAAATTGCTAAGGGTGACTTTGAACTTGCGATCCTCGTACCTCAGCCTCCCAAGCTGCTGGGATGACAGGCGGGCCCCACCACACCCAATCTGTGACTTTTATTCTTTAAAAGGAAGAAATAAGGACTGAGATTTTGGCTCAGTGATAGGGTGCTTTTCTAGCATGCCTGAGACCCTGAGTTCAGTCCCCAGCACTGCAAAGTGAATGAATAAATGAATGAATGAATATTTTAAAATAAAAGGCAAAAAAGAAAGAAAGACCAACCTTGAGAAGTATTCAGAGATTCTCAGGCATTGGTGCTTGTTATTGATGGGCAGAATGTAGCTGGTCTTATAGGAAGGAAGGAAGGAAGGAAGGAAGGAAGGAAGGAAGGAAGGGAACCAATGGCAGCTGAGTCTGAGACTCAGCTCTGCCACTGGAGTGTAGAAACAGTCACAAACAACATATACAATACAAGTAGATCTGACTGCATTCCAAAATATTTTTATTTACATTTTAAAAGAAAGAGAGCAGGCTAGATTTGGCTCTCAGGTCTTAGTTCACCAACGCATTGTGTAAGAGAATGTATGCAGGACCAACAAGAGGACCAACACTGGATGACAATTTTTCAGACATTCTGTAACTCTCAGATTCTGTAACTCTTACTACTCAAATGAGGAGCGTGAGTCTGCCTCAGAATTTCAGCCCCATCAAGAACATAGTCCCGGGGCTGGAGCAGTGGCTTGGCAGTAACAGCGCTTGCCTGGCACGCGAGAGGATGTGGGTTAGAACACCAGCACCATGTACACCATGAAGTGTCAGAACAATGAAAGCCACATGAAAAGCTAAATAAAAACTGACTCTTTTTTTCTCTCTCACTGCCCCTCTGTCTCTTAAAAAACAAAAATAAAAAAAACAGAGTCCGGTGCGACATGGCAATACTTTCCCCTCCCTTGTATTCTAATTGATAAGTTTTATTGACCCTAAATCTAGCAAGGTAGAACCGCTGGTTTGATTGGACAGTACGAAGAGATAACAACGTGCAGAGCACAACTCTGCCCTACCAGTTGTTGGGAGGAAGTTGCTTACAAAGACCAAGCTTTGTCTGTTGTGTTCTCATGCCTAGACAGAATTTCATAAGAGAGACCTGATCCTACCTAAGATTATCTGAACTAGATAAGAAAGTCCGCCTATTCTGAGTTTTTTTTTTAGGGGGAGGGTAGATGTTGGGGATTTAACTCAAGCACAATTTACCGCCGAGTGACACCCCTGAACTTTTTTATTTATTTTTTTTAAGAGAGAGGGACAGTGAGAGAGAGAGAGAGAAAGAATCAATTTGATTCAGTTTTTCATGTGGCTTTCGTTGTTCTGACACTTCATTGTGTATGTGGTCCTGGGATTTGAACCCGCATTCTCATGCATGCCTGGCAAGCACCATAAACACTTAGCTACCACTCCTGCACCGTTTTTATTGTTTTTATTTTGAGAGAGGGTCTCACTAAGTTGCTTGGGGACCTCACTAAATTGCTGAGGCTGACCTTGAACTAGCAATCCCCCTGGCTGTAATCTGAGATTTAATAGCCATTTCTCTTCAAATTATTCATAAGCTGGGTAGGAAAGAAAGGGCCTACATTGAGCACTGATTAAGAGTCCCCATCACACATACACATGCATAAATACACACACAGGTTGTTAATTTAATGCTTTCATTTGAGAGAGACCAATGAAATACTGTAAGTCCTGGAGCGAACTACCTCTGATTCAGGGATGAATCAGAGATGAACTGAATCTTACTAAAACTAACCCAGACCTGTTTCACCTCAATTCCCACCTAGAGGGCTGGGGATGTGACTCTAATAGAGCACTTTCCCAGCATGCACAAGGCTCTGAGATTGATCCCCAGCAGTGCAGTAAAAAACAAACAAACAAACTACAAAACTGGATTGAAGTGATTAGCTCCTCATCCTATATGCTTCCCATAGGAAAAATGAAGCCCTCTTTGGTGGGAATTGATATCATCTAGAAACTCCATAATTATTTTATATACAATGTCTAGCATATAATAAAAAATAAATTTTCGAAGAAACAAGACCATATAATCAATCATAAATAAAAATACACAATAGAAGCAGACCAATAGAAAATTCAGGCATTGGAATTAACAGACAAGGACCTTTAAAATAACTAAAATTCAATATAAAAGTAAGTAGAAGACAAAAAATGTACAAAATGGAAGAAAAAGGGAAATTTTCAGAATACAATTTATAGGTTGGCATCTATAAAAGACAAATATATATTCTTAGACTGAAAAATACAATGATTGAAATTATTAATTTATGGGAAGAATTTAACAGATGACTGGACATAGGAAAAGGTAGATATACTAAACGTAAGAAAAAGCCAGTAGAAAAATACTGAAAAAAAATCAGAACATGCCATAAGAGACTTGTGGGACACGGTAAAAGTTCTCACAAATGTAAAACGGAGTCCTAAATGGAAAGAAGAAAGAAAATAGAACGGAAGCCAAATCTGCAAGACAATGTCTAAGAATGAAAGATATTAAACTGCAGATTCAAGAATTTTGGCAAATGTTAAGCATAACAAATACAGAGAAATGCATACATCTAGACTAATAAAAGCCAAACGCAAAGAGAAAAATCTTAAAATCGAAGTTAAATAAAATCTTTAAGAAGCTACTATGATATATGACAGCTGATTTTTCAACAAAATTATGGAAATCATAAATTATGGAAGAGTATCTCTACAGTGCTAAAGGAAATAGAAAATAACTTGACAATGTAGTGTTCCATCTACAGTGAAAGTGCCCTTAAGCAATGACAAAAAAAACTGGGGCAATCTGTTGCCATCGGACATGTATCTTAGGAACTTCTTGAAACTGAAGAAAAGTAGTCCTGAAGGAAGCACAGAACCGTCCGAAGTATTAGAGAGCACCAAAAAGGGTGAATAAGGGAAAGGGTGGAAAACTTTTAAGGCAGTAAAAATAACAGACTGTCTTATGTGTTCCATAATACATGACACAGAAAGAGTAAAAGAGGTGGAGTATCATTAGGTTCTTAAATTGTTTGTAGGTGATAAAAGGTCCAATTTAAAGGGGGTTGTAAGGGGCTGGAACAGTAGCTCCACAGTTACAGGACTTGCCCGGCAGACAAGAGTACATGGGTTCAAACCCCAGCACCCATGTGCACAACCACTTAAAGCAATGAAAGCTATGTGAAAAACTCAATAAAAATTGATTCTCAGGTTGGAGTGGTGGCTCAGCAGGTACAGTGCTTGCCCAGCATGCTCAAGTATGCAAGTTCGAAACATACTTCGGAGCAACAAAGGCCACATGAAAAACTAAATAAAATTTGTTTCTCTCTCTCTTTCTTTCACTGTCTCTTTCTAAAAAAAAAAAAAAATTGTTTCTCTCTGTCTCTCTCTGTCCTTCTCTCAAAAAATTAAAAAAAAAGGAGGTTGTAATAAGTCAAAGATGCATACTGTGATCTCTCACAATAAATATATAAGAATATCCAGTTTAAAAGTTAATAGAAGGGGCTGGAGCGGTGGCTCAGCGGTTGGAGCACTTGCCTGGAATGCGTAAGGACTCAGATTCAAACTGTAGCACCACATATACAACTGAGTGTTGAAGCAACAAAGGCCAGATGGAAAAAAAAATTGATTATCTCTCTCTGTGTGTCTCTCTCTCTGTCTGTCTTTAAAAAAAGAAAAAATAAGTTAAAAATTAAAAAAAGAAAGGACTGGGAATGTGGCTCACTGATAGAGCAACCCTGAGTTCAATTCCTGGTACCACACATACAAAAAAAGTTAATAGAGGAAAAAAATAGAAAAATGTGATAAAGATAATGACTGTGGTTATTTTGCAGGGAGAGTTTCCTGGTACTGAGGCACAGGCAACCTGCTGATGTGCTGAAAATCTTATATTTTAAAATGGATGGTGGTTCTGCGGCTATTTTTAAACTATATATGTATGTGCATGTGTTATATATGATTTATTTTATTGTATCATGCTTTATTATATTTATTTCATTTGATAAAATAATACATTATATGTAAATGTGCCTATAATATTTACCACATAAAACATAATATATATGAACATAATGGCATAATATTATATTTACATGTAAGTTCATTAAAGTTTATGTGTTTGATTATCTATAAATTAAACCTCAATTAAAAACCAAAAAGTAGGTTAGAGCAGTGGCTCTGCGGTTATGCTCAAGCACAGGGGTTCAAACCCTAGCACCATGTACTCAACAGAGTGTCAGGCAATGAAGATCACGTGAAAAATTAAAAATAAAAATTGCTCTCTCTCACACTGTCCCTCTTTTTTAAAAAAAAAAAAAAAAAAGTAGGGGCTGGAGCCGTGACTCAGTGGTTACAATGCTTGCCTGGCAAGCACAAGGACCCAGGTTCAAACCCCAGCACCATGCACACAACAAAGTGTCAGAGCAATGAAGACCAGATGAAAAACTAAATGAAGTTGTTTCTCTCTCTCTGTCTCTCACTGTCCCTCTCTCTTAAAAAAAAAAAAAAAAATATATATATATATATATACGTATATCATAAGAAAAAATAAGAGAAACATTGTAACTGTGGAACAAGAATGAGGTGCTTACAATGGAACAGACTAGAAGAAAGAGCTCTTGCAGAGAAAGCATCTCATAAATATCAATACAAATAAAAACAAATAACAGAAAGTCTAAAAAGCATGATCTGAAGGATCATGCTTAAGATATACCCCTAAACGTAAAACCAAAAGAATATGATCCTCCAGCGAAAGCATCACAGAGTTCAAAGGTCCAGCGGAAGCTCGGTATCTGGCTGACAAGAGTCCCAGAAAGACAGACTAGACAAATGGAAAGGACATCACTGCATAATCAGCTCAACAGCTTTCCCCAGAACCGACGACCGTGAACCTCCAAATAAAAAAATTACACGGAACTTGCAGCACATTGAAGGAAAGAGACCCACAGCAAAGAACATCACCACGCCATCGCAGGATGGGAGAGAGGAAAACATCCCAAGAATCTTCAGGGAGGAAAGGAGGTCACACACAAAGGGGTCAGCAATTGGAATGGAATTCGGCCTCTCCAGAAACTGATAGCACAAGATAGAGCAGCACAGCAGCCCGGGATCCGGGAACCAGGCTTCCAGCAGAGGAGACCTGCAATAGGACCGCCAGGGCCTGGGTGGAGAGGCGGGGTGGACTGCACAGCAAGTAGCCAGGGCTCCCCACGAGGTGTCCTCGGAGAAAATGGGGGGAGAGAGTACCTGGGGGAATGCTATTGAGGGGTGGTTCACAGAACCGTCATTTTTTTTTTTTTAAGAGAGAGGGACAGTGAGAGAGACAGAGAAAGAGAGAAATGACTTCATTGAGTTTTTCACATGGCTTAGTTGCTCCAACACTTAGTTGTGTATGTGGTGCTGGGGTTTGAACCTGGGTCCTCGTGCTTGCCAGGCAAGTGCCAAAACCGCTGAGCCACCACTCCAGCCCCAGAACCGTCATTTTTAGTTATGGAATTACTTCACAACAGCTCCAGGAAAGCAGGCACTGAAGGAATAGGGCCCAGAGGGAAAGGCCACTGTCCTAATCAGTTCAATTATAATCAGGAAACCGTTGAAAATGAATCTCAACACAAAACTTGACATGATAATATTAAGATGGAGGCTGGAGCGGTGGCTTGGAGTGTTTGCCTGGCATGCACAAGGACATGGGTTTGAACCCCAGTGCCACACACACAACTAAGTGCCCGTGAAGCAAAGGCCAGCTTGAAAAAAAAAAAAAGAAAAAATATATATATGATGGAGTGAAAGGAAATGGAGCGTAAAAAGAGCTAAAATGGTCACATACTGTAGGTAGAAAATTATTAGACATAACTACAATTAGGATTCAGCAAATACCAGAATCTGTGTTTACATTTAAGTTTGGAGATAAATTTAAATATGAAGGCAGAAATCTTGGAAAGTAAAAGGGGGTGGGACCAGCAAACTACATTTTTTTTTTATAACCAGTCTTTTTTTTTTTTTAAGAGAGAGAGGGAGAGAGAAAATCAATTTTATTTAGTTTTTCATGCGGTCTTCGTGGTTCAGACACTTCATTGTGTACATGGTGCTAGGGTTTGAACCTGCGTCCCTGTGCATGTGAGGCAAGCACTGAAATTGCTGAGCCACCCCCGCTCCAGCCCCTGTAACCGGTCTTTTTACTTTGAACATTTTTCTTGTGATTTTGAAAATTTTCAAATGTGTATCAAAGTTAAAGAACAGTACAGTGCAGACTCGTACACCCTGGACCTGGATTCACGCGAGCTTTATCTCACCTTCTCTTCTTTCTGAACAATTTGAAGTGCGTTGAAAACACCACAATACTACCCTCGTAAGGTCTCCAGTGGATGTTTTTTGAGAACAAAGACAGGCTCTGACCTATCCAGGACGTCATCTTCACAGCTAATGGAATCTACAGCAAACTCTGTGACCTTCTGATGCACAACACTATCGAATTTCCTTGATGGCCCCCCAAATACCTTTTATATATCTTTTTTCCCTATTTAACAAGTTTAAACAAGTTTCATGCTACATTGGGTTATTTCATCATTTTGGACTTTTGAAATATAGAATACTCCTTATCCTATCTGGCTGTGCGTGCGTTTGTGCATGCATACTCACATGTGTGCGAGGTGTGCGAGGATGTGTCTGTCTGTCTGTGTGTCCATCTGTCTACTGACTGAAGCTAGGACCTTGTGCTACATCTCCAGCCTATTTTTTAATTTTATTTTGAGGTAAGATCTTGCTAAATTGCCCCAGCTGGCCCTGATCTCCCTGGCTCAGCTCTCAAGTAGCTGGGAATTATAGGGGCACCATCATGCCTGGCTACAGGGCCTTTTTATTTGTTGTGATAACTTTATTGAAGATAAGCATCTAGTCATGTAGAATGGTTTATCTACTATATATTTTCTCACAATTAGATTTAGGTTTCTATAGGAATTGTTCCTATGTGTATATATTACTATCATAAATAACATTGAATGAAAAAAAGTAAATGGAGTGTTTTTTTGTGTGTGTGAGTCAGCTTTCTCTCACTGCAACAAAAAACCTGAGGTAATCTACTTTAAAATAAGAAAAGGTTTATTTTGGCTTATGATTTCATGGTCACTTGGCCCTGGTGCTTTCACAGTACATCATGGTGGGGGACAGATGTAAATGAGACCTCTTCACCTTCTAGTGACTAGGAAGCAAAAAGAGAAAGAGGAAGGGGCCAGGGTCCCAACCTCCATCCAAGGGCACACCTCCCACAAAGCCCCATCTCCTAGAGCTTCCATCACCTCCCAGGAGCACCACAGACTAGCCACCAAGCCTTCAGCACCGGGCCTTTGGAGGGTAGTCAAGATGCAAGTAGTATCAGTGTTGGTTTACAGTCACGAGGAAGAAGT
Organism: Aplodontia rufa; assembly: GCA_004027875.1. Taxonomy (NCBI): domain Eukaryota; kingdom Metazoa; phylum Chordata; class Mammalia; order Rodentia; family Aplodontiidae; genus Aplodontia; species Aplodontia rufa. The sequence goes on from PVKS010029043.1 coordinate 9,814, forward strand.
CTCCCTGTGTCCTGTGCTGGAGTCGGGTGCCTTCCCCTGTCGATGGGGTCAGAGGCACTGCCCAGCTCCTGCCTCCCTCCAGGCACTCCAGGAAGCAGGTGAAACACCTTCTCTCCGAGAGGCATACACTTTCATTTTAAATGGGTTCCCCCTGGGGATTTATTCCCTCATCTATCCAAGAAATCCCGTTACTGAAAATTCTTGTTATCTCAAGCACAAGTGGAATTGTTTTGGCACAAATCCCCACAAAGCTGAATAGATTCGATTCTCCTGCATGATAAGCAAAATCCCAGGACAGAGCACCTCAGAGGCCTGGGTTCTGTGCCTGGATCTGTCGCTGATATTTGGGGTGACCTTGAGCAAGCCCTACACCTCGCCAGGCTCCAGCGTTCTTATCTGTAAAAACAAGGCTCTACAACAAATTGATAATCAGAGGGATCTGTCAAAGTAGGCTTCTGCAGGAAGCGAAAGGGAGTTAGAGGTCAAGGGCAGTCAGCTGCACATACCCCTCGCACCTTCCTAGGGGCCACACGTGGCCACCCCTGTGTGCACAAGTCCATCTGTGCTTGGGATGAGTGGGAAGAGAAAACAAAGAGCAATAAGAAAGAGAAAAGGCTGGAGCGGTGGCTCCGCGGTTACGGCGCTTGCCTGGCATGCACACGGACGCAGGTTCGAACCCCAGCACCACGTGCACAACGAAGTGTCGGAGCAAGGAAGTCCACATGAAAAACTAAATAAAATTGATCTTCTCCTCTCTCTCTCACTGTCTCTCTCTCTTAAAAAAATGTTTTTAAAAAAGGAGTGAATAAGATCACAGACAGAAAACTCCATCTCCCACAGCAAAACACGCAGGGGTAAAGTGTGCTCACGAAAACCATCCAGGAAACAAGTCTCACTGAAAGCAGAAGAAACCTCAAGGCATTTTGTTACCATGGCGGTCACGCTCAACAAATGCTTCATGTGTCCTACGACTCCAGGTTCAAGACGAATGGGGACGGGTTACCTCGGGTGTTATTTCCCTAAAACGATGACAATTGCTTTGTAAATTCTCTCTCAAAACTTTAAAGAAAGCTGTGTGATGGTGGTGCACACCTGTAATCCCAGTGACTCAGGAGGGTGAGGCAGGAGGATCCAAGATCAAAGCCAGCCTTAGCAAATCAGCAAGGCCCTAAGCACCTTAGCAAGACCCTGTCTCAAAAATAAAAAACAAAAGGGGCTGGGGATGTGGCTCAGTGAAGCATCCCTGGGTTCAATCCCTGGAACCAAAAAAAAACCTTAAAGTAGGAACAAAAGGGAACAGGTAGTATGCCTTCGCACCCACAGTGGCTCTCCAACTTCGGGCACATCTTGTAGCCACTCCAATCCTTCATGTTCTCATCTAGCAGCTGGAATAGGGTGTGGGCGGTTGTGTTATCCTGAAAATTCTTTACTGCTGGAAACACGCAGCAAGCCAGTTTCTGAAACTTCGGGAGATGAAACACTATTTTTTTGCATCACGAGTACCATTATCATATCAGATAACCTGTTGGATACCTTCAGGCTGCTGCTTCTCTTCCTCCACTGACAGGTACCTCAGTGTCTACTCCCTAATTGCTCTTCCGCTTTTTAATTAGTTTCAAGAAAACATCCACTGTTCTTTTTTCTTTCTTGGTTTATAGCCCTGGCTTCTTGTGGCAGTTTTTAGAGCCTGTGGACAACTGTCCGGCTTCATTTATGTTCACCTTATAGGTCTTAGCAAATTGTTCATGATTTAGTTTCATTTGTACTTTCCTCTGCAAAGATCTCCCCGCCCCAGACTTTCTTCTTTTCTTTTCTTTCTTTCTTTCTTTCTTTTTTTTTTTTTTTAAGAGAGAGAGGGACAGTGAGGGAGAAAGAGAGAATCCATTTTATTTAGTTTGTTCATGTGGCTTTCGTTGCTCTGACACTCTGTTGTGTATGTGGTGCTGGGATTCGAACCCATGTCCTCGCACGTGCCAGGCAAGCACCCTAACTGTCAAGCCACTGCTCTGGCTCCCCAAGACACTCTCGAATGACTTCAGATTGACAAAGAAATTCTCACTGGTGTCTTTCGTGCTTCTTACACCAGTAACAACACAGGCTTTCCTCGGGGAAAAGGAAAGGTAAGTGGTGGGAGAGACTTGGAGGCCTTTCAAGCAGTTTTCTCGTTCATTCCCAGATCCTAACATCTTTATCAAGTCCTCAGAGCCCTTACAGCCTGGAAAGAGTAGAAGAGGAAGAAACTCGGGGTCTACAACATTGTTGCACACAGAGGGAAACCAGGTGAGCCAAGTCAGTCTGAGGTCTCAGGTTCTGGGTTCTGGATCCTTGGTCCTGTGGGTCCCTGTGACCTGATCCTGGGTCATGGATCCTCATTTTGGTCCTGATCCCAGTCCTGGATTCTGGGCCCTGGGTCCTGGGTCTGACTTGTTTGGGATGCAGAGAAAGAAGGAGGAGAGGGAGATTATGCAGGACAGAGGGAAACCAGGTGAGCCAAGTCAGTCTGAGGTCTCAGGTTCTGGGTTCTGGATCCTTGGTCCTGTGGGTCCCTGTGTCCTGATCCTAGGTCATGGATCCTCATTTTGGTCCTGATCCCAGTCCTGGATTCTGGGTCCTGGGTCCTGGGTCTGACTTGTTTGGGATGCAGAGAAAGGAGGAGAGGGAGATTATGTCTTAAGGTTTTAAAAACCTTAAGAGATACATTAATCAACCACAATGAATGGGTCTGATTTTGGATTCTGATTCAAATATTTTGTTTAAAAAGTTATAAGATACCGGGAAAGAGAGTGCTAACCAGGTTTTGGCAATACTACACAAGTCTTGTTAATCTGAGGTCCATCCTAGTATCAAGGTTCTTTGTGAAAAGTTCTTTTAGGAATTCTAAAATGATGAGCCATCTGGCATTTGCTTCCAAGTCATCCTAGGTGGGGAGTAGGCAGGGTCATGGATAGAATAGGATTGCTCCAAAGCTAGCAGGTGGGGGCTGGCGTGGTGGCTCGGTGATGGCGCTTGCTTGGCAGGCGGGTTCAATCACCAGCACCGTGTACACAACGAAGTGTCCCAGGAATGAAAGTCACATGAAAAATTAAATAAAGATTGCTTCTCTTTCTCGCTGTTCCCTTTCTTAAAGGAAAAAGAAAAAAAGCTAGCAGGTGTTGAGAGTTAGGGACAAGGACGTGCAGTTGATGACAAAATCTCTCAAAATTTGTATCTGTGTGAACTTTTCCATGACATTTTCAAATAACAACTAGAAAGAAAAAAAAAAAAACTCTTGGCACAACTGAGTGATAAGAGAAACAGGAAAAGCCAAATTGTCTGTGTTTTATTTTCTATTAGGGCAACTCCTCAGGGGCATTGGGTAGAAATAAACTCGTGTGTTTTAAAATAAATGAAGGAATGGGAAACGGGGGAAGGGAGAAACTTGATGCTACCCCCCAAAAAAATCCTTAACCCTGCCACACGTTTAAATAACATTTTACACTTTCAAAGTACTTTCTATCTCATTTGCTCTTGGGAAAAGCCTGGCGTGTATATTTGTGACCATATCTGACATCTGATAAAATGTCTTGATTATGTTGTTTTGCATTTATTTTTTAAAACTGTTTACTTTATGGGTCTTTATTGGTCTCTTAGTTTATACTTAAGGATTTAGTTCCCGTTCTAGCTTTGCAGGGAAAACTCTGCTGATGCCTATTTACAATATTAGAATTCTTAAATGTTCCCCTATCACGGTTTGGAGCAAATTTATTTCCCCTCTTAGTTTCTACTTGGGAAATGTGGGAAAGGGGGCTTTTCTATTCCCTTTGAGCCCCCCCCCCCAGCTGTTTTAGTTTGGGTTTATTTGCCATGTTTCTAGCCTTCAGAAGTGTTCTGTTCTTTTTAGTACTTTATCAGCATTTCCTTTATTAGCCGCATTATCCTTTATCTCTTTCCTGTGAAAGCTTTTAAAGTACAAATTGTCGAAGCCATGTCTTTTGTCATTTAAATACCATGCCATCAACGTTTACAAGTACATTATAAGAAGATTTAGACACAGTATCTTACCTTAGTGATCATAAATTTTTTTAAATCTGATTTTCCTTTTTTCTTTTTTTATGTATGTTGGGCTACAGAGGAAACACGAAGAGGTCCCAATATTGAAAATTCAAAACGGGTTACAGACCTTTCACAAGGTCAACAACAGTAAATACCTTATCTTTGTAAGAATAGCACATTCCTGAGTTGATGTGAAGGACCTGGATGTGTTTTGCAGACGCTGCTCTCTGATCTCACTGGAGACACCAATCAAGGGTGCAGTGAATGATGTGTGCCACCAAGGCCATCATCCTATGAGGGTCTCCAAGCAGAGCAAGGATGGTGGAGGACGCAGACACCCCAGGGTGAGGGCTTCCTAGGGCTCTGACAGGGGTTACCAAATGACTCTGCAAATATTAAATATAGCTACATGAATCACACTACAAACTTCCAGTCCTGAAATCTGGTGTCAGGCATAACAATTTGTTCCCTCTCCCCTGCTCATAAATAACAAAGAATCAATTAAAGAAAATTTGGTCTGTAGGAAGAATACTAGATGCTTTCTTCTTCCCTCTGGAAGACACATTCCGCATTTGACACAACATACGCTTTCCAAGTGTTATTTTTTTGTGTATCAATCTTTGAACTAAATCATCGGTCCTTGTGACTAGAAAGACATGTCCCTGGAACCCTCTGACTCATGCTAAGGGTACACAACAGCTGATAAACTCTGGTGACCTCTGAGGGGACAGATGGGCTGTGTGGCTTGTGAACACCCACGTGATTTTCTGGACTGGGGATATCTGACCCAGCCAGGTTCCACTGGTTGGCAGAAAAAAAGACTCAAGCCTTTTCCACACTCATCAAGTTGAAAATAGTGCGTCACCCCGTCTGTTGGGTCAAAGCTCTGTCCCTGTTAGAGCAGCCTCCTCCACCACTCTGCTTACCTTGCATGTGTCTGTGCACTTCCCTGCTTGTAATGGTAACAAGCACTGGTGTTTGTTGATTGCTTGTGAAGCACAAGACACAGGGCTGAGTAGGTCTGGTCTCATTTAATCTAGCAGCTGCAGGGCTGGAGTGGTGGCTCAGGCACTTGCCGGGCATGTGTGAGGATGAGAGTTTGAACCCCAGCACCACATATACAACAAAGTGTCAGAGCAACGAAAGCCACATGAAAAACTAAATAAAGTTGATTCTCTCTCTCTCTCTCTCTCTCTCTCTCTCTCTCTGTCCCTCTCTTAAAAAAAAAAAATCCAGCAACTCCAAGGGGTAGGAACTGAAACTATTGTCTCTGAAGGGCCCTGAAGGACTCAGAAAGTTTACCACCCATCTATCTGAAAAACTTCCCTACAGGAAGAACCGAGACATCCAAGAAAGAGTATGAAATTCAAAATGAAAACGTGCTAACCAAAATAAACTAAGTAAATTTATACTGAAATCTTCTGCTCAAGACTTTTTTTTTTTTTTTTTTGAGAGAGAGGGGGCAGGGGGAGAGAGAGAAAGACAGAATCAACTTTATTTAGTTTTTCACGTGACTTTCGTTGCTCCAACACTTTGTTGTATACGTGGTGCTGGGGTTTGAACCTGAGTCCTCACACAAGCCAGGCCAGCACCAGTACCACTGAACCACCACTCCAGCCCGGTTCAAGACATTTTAAGAGAAGATTTTTTTAAGTTTAACAATAAACTGAAACTAAAATTTCAGATCACTCCTGCAAAACGTGAGCTGGTAAGATCTTACAGTCAGGCACATGGTACAGACCTGTGCTCCCAGTGACTCAGGAGGCTGAGGCAGAGGCAACCTAGCAAACCCTCTCTCAAGGGCTGGGGGTTAGCGCAGGAATACAACCCCCCTGGATTGTTTCACATACAAAAAGAATAATAATGATAATAACAATGATAATGTCAAGGTCATCAAAAGCAAGGAACAACTGAGAAACTGTCATAGCCAGGAGGAGCCTCCAGAGAGAGGATCCCTAAATGTGATGCTGTTCTGGGTCAGAAAAGAGACATTTGACAAAAGTTAGGGAAATGAGAATAAACTTCAATCTTTAGTTAATAAAAATGTCTCAATATTGGTTCACTAATTTTCACAAGTTGCCATATTAAAGCAAGGTACTCACAATAGGGAAGATAGATGTGGAGGACATCAGGCTCCATGTACTGTCATTGCTACTTTTCGGCAAATCTACTCTAAAATTATTATTCTACACAAAATCATTTCTCCTAAATGATTTAAATTTATTCCAACTTAGGTTTAATGTATTTTAAAATAAATTATTCTAAAATTAAAAGTCTATTTTAAAAATGAAGTAAATCCCATAAAACTGTTGTAAGGATTAAATGAGATGATTAATATAAGAAGGACTGCATGGGGTTTGGAACATAGTAGGTATTCTATAAATATGAGCTTCTGGTAATGATGAAAAAATTAAGGGTTGATGACAGAAGAATAGAAATAATATGTATGCATAACTTTCCAAACACCCAGAGGATGGTTGAGAACAAAAGTTATTTCCATCTACCTAAGAAAAAATAGGAAATAAAAATAAGTTTGTGTCAAATAAAAAAATAATAGAAAAGGAAAAGAATTGATAGCACTATTTTTAAAAATCAGGACTTATTAACTTTATTAGATGATGGGTTCAGCTCAGCATTGAGGGGACAGAGGCTAAGATCAACCACATGGGAAGTCAGTCATTACTACCTCCTGGAGTCCTAATAACAACTCTGGATGCTAGCTTGGTTAAGCTTCCCTGGTTGGCAATCCTCCATTTACATTGTGACATATTCATGCCAGGGAAGTAATGCTATCATGACCCTCATACTCATTAGGATGACTACTATAAAACAAACAAAAAGCCCATGGAATAACAAACATTGGGGGCTGGAGCGGTGGCTCAGTGGTCACAGTGCTTGCCTGGGATGTGCAAGGATACGAGTTTGAACCATAGCACCATGTACACAATGAAATGTGAGAACAACAAAAGCCACATGAAAAACTAAGTAAAATTGATTTTCTCTCTCTCTCTCTCTCTCTCTCTCTCTGTTCCTCTCTCTCTTAAAAAATATAATTTAAAAAGGCCTGTTTGAGTCCTACCAGAAGGCACTCAGGACACGACCAGTAGGACCCCTGTCCAGAGCAGCCCTGCTCAGGACCAACCAGGATGGTTCCCCACCTGGAGCAGCCCCCTCTGCCTAATGCCCTGCATTCCTGTTGGGGTCTGTTTGAGTCCTGTTGGAAGGCACTCAGGTCCCAACCAATAAGGACCCCAGTCTGTAGCAGCCCTGGTAAGGACTAACCAGGAGAGTTTCCCCGCCCAGAGCACAACCACCTACTGATTGCTTTGTGTGCCTGTCAGGGCCTGTTTGAGTCCTGCTGGAAGGTGCTCAGGACACAGACAGTAAGTAGGATCCCCATTTGGAGCAGACCCTGCTCAGGACCAACCAGGAGTAGTTCCCTGCCTGGAGCAGCACCACCTACCTGATGCCCCACATTCCAGTAGGTTCAGATTTGCAAACTTGAACCTGGAACCAAAATGTAGAGCAAAATTACTACCCAGACAGAAACACCATCTGGAAGAAGGTGATCATTAAAGAGTTGATGGCTCCTCTGATCATTTAACTTGCAAGGAAAAACCACCTGGAGAACTACCTACCTTCCCCTCAGGAAATCTCAATTCAGAGACTCAGAAGAAACTCTTCAAAAATGAAGAATCAAACAAAGAGAGGTTCAACTCAAATCCAAAACACCCTTAAAAAGATTGCCACAGATAGGCATTGAGATGAAAACCTTGAGAATATTATCAATGATTTGATTACTAAAAGGAACAATGATATAATGAAGGGACTAAGTGAGAAAACTCAAGAGATGAAAAACTCTATTATCAAAGAAATAGACATACTCAAAAAGGAAGTAACAGACATAAAATCAGCAGTCAATGACATGAGAGGAACCATGGAAGAATTTAATAATAGACTAATTTCTATAGAAAACAGAACCTCAGCTCTTGAAGAAAGAACTTCTGACAATGAGGACAGGCTGATCAAGCTAGAGTGCACGGATGGCAAAAAAGAAAAAAAAAACTCATGGAAAATGAACAGAATTTTTAAAATGTCTGAGATGAAATGAGAAGAAACAATATAAGAGTAATAGTGATACAGGAAGAAAGTAAAACACAAAAGAATAGGATACGGAATATTCTCAAGGAAATTGCTAAAGAAAATTTTGCCCATATAAAAATAGAGTCAGATATGCTCAGCCAGGAAGCTTATAGGACACCCAATAGGCCTAATCAAATCAGAAGCTCACCAAGACACATCATATTCACAATGTACAACAGGGAAGTCAAGGAAAGAATATTGAAAGCAGCAAGGGAGAAAGGCCAAATCGCAATATTGTATATATACAATGGAGGACGATGCTGTTATTAGAGAGAATGATATCATAGCATTTGCAGCCAAATTGATGGAAATAAAAAAATTATGCTGAGTGAAATATCCCAAACATGGAGACTTAAGGGCTGAATGTTTTCTTTCGTATGTGGAAGCTAGAGTTAATCCTAAGTCAGTGTGAAAATTAACAAAGTTTCATTAATAGACTCACCAAAGTTGAAGTTTAAAAAAAAAAAACTCCATCAGAAAACTGCTAGAGCTAACAAACAGATTTAGCAAAGTAGCGAGCTATAAGATCAATACCCATAAATCAATCACTTTCCTATATGCCAACAATATTAGGGCAGAAAAATAAATTAGGAAATCAGTTCCATTCACAATATCCTCTAAAAGGATAAAATACTTGGGAATTAATCTAACGAAAGAAGTAAAGGACCTTTACAACAAAAATTATCGAACACTGAACGCAGAAATGGCAGAAGACCTGAGAAGATGGAAAGATGTTCCGTGCTCTTGGTTAGGCAGAATTAATATAATTAAATGGCTGTTCTGCCAAAAGCACCATACGGATTCAATGCAATCTCCATCAAGATTCCAATGTCATTCCTTGCAGACACAGAAAAAGCAATTCTCAAATTCATATGGAACAACAAGAAACCCAGAATAGCCAAAACATTACTAAGCAAGAAAGACAAAGAGGTGGTTTTGCAATACCAGATCTAAAATTATACTATAGAGCTGTAGTATTAAAAACAGCATGGTACTGGTATCAAAATAAGAATGAGTACCAATGGAATAGAATAGACGACTCTGAGACAAACCCACAAATCTTTAAATATCTGATCTTTGGCAAAGGGGGTCAAAATATACCATGGAGGAAAGACAGTCTATTCAACAAATGGTGCTGGACAAACTGGACAGCCACTTGCAGAAAATTCAAATTAGATCCTTATCTCTCACAGCACACAAAAATCAATTCAAAATGGATCAAGGAATTAGGAATTAAGCCAGCTAATGTAAATCTGCTAGAAGAAAATTAGGACCATCACTCCAGCATATGGGAGTTGGCAGCAACTTCCTCAACAAGTCTCCTAAAGTGAAAGAATTACAGTCAAAAATCAATGAGTGGGAGGCCATTCAACTAAAAAGTTTCATACAGCCAAGGAAATAGTCAAAACAGTCAAGAGACAACCTACAGAATGGGAGAGAATCATGGCCTGTGATCCCTCTGAAGGAGACTAACATCCAAAATTTATATAGAACTCAAAAAACTCAGTAACAAAAATACAAACAATCCAATCAATAAATGGGCCAGAGAGCTAAACAGAATCTTCTCAACAGAGGACACTGAGCAAGCCAATGAATACATGAGAAAGTGTTCTAAATCACTGGCAATCAGAGAAATGCAAATCAAAACTGACATTAAGATTTTTAACCTCACTCCAGTCAGACTGGCAAAAATGAAGAATACAAACAATATCAAATGCTGGAGGGGTTGTGGGGAGATAGGAACTCTAGCACACTGTTGGTGGAATGGCAGACTGGTCCAGCTGCTCTGGAAAGCAGTGTGGAGACTCCTCAAAAAATTAGGGTTGGATCCACCATATGATCCAGCTATCCCTCTCCTGGGTGTTTTCCCAGAGGAGTTAGAATCAGCACATTACAGCAACACAGCAAAACCCATGTTCATAGCAGCTCAATTCACAATAGCTAAATTATGGAACCAACCCAGATGCCCCTCACTGGATGAATGGACCCAAAAGCTCTGATATATATACAATGGAGTTCCACTCAGCTATTAGAAACAATGATATTGCGTATATTGAAGGTAAATGGATGGCATTGGAAGAAATCATGCTAAGCGAAGTTAGCCAAGCCCAGATAGTCAAGGACCAAATGGTTTCCCTCATTTGTGGAGCTGGACCTAAACCCAGGCTTGAGAGTAAGGTAGACTAACTCATGTATTAGATCCATAGAAGAAAAATGCAAAATGTTAATATTTATGAGATACAGTTGCAATATACTGCAAAAGAATTTGAACAAGCTATGCTGCATACCTGTACAATAACATAAATGTTTAATCCCATTGTCAAATATTTTGAAGAATAATAAGGGATGATAGGAAGGGAGGAGAAGGGGAAATGTTAGAGCTGAAATAAAGCAAGGTACATTCCAAGCAGTCATAAATGTCACTGTATATACTATAGTCATGTATATAAAAAATAGGTACATGAATTATGTCACTGTACTTGGGTTTTTTAGGAACAATGTAGGACCCAGAGAAAGGCAAGGGATCAGGGGATGGGAGGAGAGAGGTAGAGGGGTATGTGTGGGGGGATATTGAACAAACTGTATTGCTGAATTGTGTGCATCTAGAATATATGACAGCTAATCCCATCATTACATAAAACTATAATGCATTAATAAAAACTAAATTACAAAAAAAAGACATTGGCAAGGAGGGTAGAGAAATTGGGACTTTTCTGACAATAGGTGGGAATGTAGAATAGTGCAACCACTGGGGCAGTTAGCTAGAAAACTGGAATCAGTTACTACATGATCCAGCAACACAACTTCTTGGGAAATAAAGAAAAGAATCGAAAGCAGGTTCTTGGAGGGGTACTTTTTTTTTTTTTTGAGGAGTATTTATATAGGCACATCAACTGCGGCATTGTTCAGGACACCTAACAGAGGGAAGCAACACAAGTGTTTATCAGGAGATGAATGGATAATCACAATGCAGTGCATACATAGCATGAGTATGTCAGCAGATGGGAAATTAAGCAAGGGGGATATACCCAACTAAATGTCAGAGGATGGGAAATAAATCGAGGGTAATATATCCAACTGAATGTCAGCGGATGGGAAATAAATCAAGGGGGATGTACCCAACTGAATGTCAGCGGATGGGAAATAAAGTGAGGGGATGTACCCAACTGTATGTCAGCGGATGGAAATAAATCAAGGCTAATATACCCAGCTGTATTACCCCACTACAATTCAAGGGCTTTTCACATGAGGACGCTGGTATGGACCCCAGCACCACGTACACAATGAAGTATTGGAGCAACGAAGACCACATGAAAAACTAAATAAAATTGATTCGCTTTCTCTCTCTCTCTCTCTCTCTCTCTCTCGCTGTCCCTTTATAATTTTTATTGATTTCCCATTTGCTTCTCTTTTAAATAGAGAGTGTGAGTTTAAAAAAAGTTTATGTAAAATAAACAAAGGCCAGAGGAAAAAATTCAATTCTCTATGTGTGTCTCTCTCTCACTCTCTCCCTCTCTCTTAAAAAAGAAAAAAGGATAATATTTCGAGCTGGGTATGGTTGTGCACACCTGTAATCCTAGCTACTCAGTAGGTTGAAGCAGAAGGATTGTAAATTCAAGACCAGCCTCAGCAACATAGCGAGATCCTGTCTCAAAATAAAAAAACAAGTAGAAAGAACTGGCAATGTAGCTAAGGCCTGGGGATGTAGGTTAGTATTAAAGAGCCCTGAGTTCACTCCCTAGTACCAATCGTCATCATAACCATAACTGTGATATTTCTGTATAGTAGTAGTAATCAATTAAAATCATTCTTTAAAGGGAAAAATCCATTCCTAATAGCAACAAAAAAAGCTAAAAAACAGTAAACATTGAACAAGTGGTTTAGAACTATTAGAAGAAAACTGTTACCATCACTGAAAGACATTCTGAACACATGACCAAGATATGTGTGCTCTCCAATAACAGCGTTCCATTTCCTGAGTACTTATTATGTGAAGGTACTGTGCTATCCACTTCATACACATTATCACATTTGATTCTCACAATAACTCCATGACATGGGTACAACTATTGCTTTAAAGAGAAGATTCCTCAGATTAACATGTCCAAATGTACTTTTTGGATTCCAGCTATCTTTCTCCTCTTGGTCTAATATTGTATTGTTTCTCCTTTAAACCATTTATGTACAAAATTACACTAATTGGTTTTCAAGAGTTAAACTAATTGCTAAGATAACTCCAACAAATAATGTTGGAAGTCTGAATAGCTTCAAGCAAAAGAATGAAACTGTAGCCCTACTGCGCACCATATCCAAAAGTTAACTGAAAATGGACCAAAGAGCTAAATGAAAGAACAAATTATATTTTTTAGAAATATAATTTTTAGGGCTGGAGTGATGGCTCAGTGGTTGGAGCACTTTCCTGGCATGCGCAAGAACTCAGGTTTGAACCCCAGCACCACATACACAACTAGGTATCAGAGAAACAAAGGTCAAATGGAAAAATAAATAAAATTGATCTCTCTCTCTCTCTGTCTCTCTCTCTCATTCTCTACCTGTCTTTTGAAAAAATAAAAAGAAAATTCACAACCTAAGCATTTATATTGCTTGTAGGGGCAAAATATAGAAGAATCAAGAGACTAGGGTGTGGGCAATGTGGGGGTAATTCTGTTTTAAGAAGAAATGCATAGCATAGTGCTACTTTATATGCATTTATGATTGTACAATAACTCAACTTCTTAATAAAAAATAAAAATAAAAAAGAAATAATTTTTAGAAAAAATATAGGGGTAGGGGCTGGAGCGGTAGCTTGGTGGTTACAGTGTTTGCCTGGCATGCGCAAGAACACGGGTTCAAATCCCAGCACTCACATATATGACTAAGCCTCAGAGCAATGAAAGCCAGGTGAAAAACTCAATAAAAACTGATTCTCTCTGTCTCTTTCTCTCTCTCACTGTCCTTCTCTCTTTAAAAAAAGAAAAAATATATATATGTAAATCTTCAGACCTTAGGTTTGGTGACAGATTGATACCAAATGCATGAGCAACAATAGAAAAAAAATTATAACACTCAATCAAAATTAATTACCTTATAACCTACAGGTGCACTCCTTTGTACATCTCCGAGGAAACTGAAAATAGACAATCACACCTTGTACGTGGATGTTCTAGCAGCGTTATTCGTAACAGCCCGAAGGTAGAAACAACCCAGATGATCATCAACATATGAACAAATAAATAAAACGTGGTACATCCATATGATGGAATATTATTCAGCCCAGAAAAAGGAGTGATGTTCTCATGCAACAGGGTTAGCCTGGACAGCACTCAAGGTGAAAGAAGCCATCAATCAGAAATGCCACACAGTGTATGACTGCACTGATACGAGATGTTCACCACAGGCAAATCCATGGAGACAGAGACAGAAAGCTGACTTGTAGTTGCCAGGGATATGGGAGATAAAGGATTGAGGCTTGACTGCAGAGGCTTGGGTACAGAGGCTTCTTTTAGGGGATGATAAAAATGTTCCGCAGTGGGGCTGAAGCAGAGGCTTGGCGGTTACGGTGCTTGCCTGGCATGCGCAAGTACACGGGTTCAAACCCCAGCACCGCGTACGCAACGGAAGCCCAGTTAAAAGCTCAATAAAATTGATTCTCTCTTTCTTTCTCTCTCACTGTCCCTCTCTCTTGTTCTGCAGTAGCAACAGTTGCATAACTTCGTGAATACATACTGAGTTTAATTCTTTTTTTTTTTTTTTTTTTATAAAGACAGAGGGACAGTAAGAGACAGAGATAGAAACAACTTTATTTAGTTTTTCACATGGCCTTAGTTGCTCCAACACTCAGTTGTGTACGTGGTGCTGGGGTTTGAACCCGGGTCCTCGTGCTTGCCAGGCAAGCGCCGAAACCACTGAGCCACCACCACTCCAGCCCGAGTTTAATTCTTAAAAGGGGTGAATTTTGGGGCTGGTGGTGGCCTGGTGGTTATGGCACTTGCCCGGCATCTGTGAGTACATGGGTTCAAACCTCAGCACCACATACACAACAAAGTCTGGGAGCAACGAAAGCCACATGAAAAACTAACTATAATTGATTCTGTCTCTTCTCTCACTGTCCTTTCTTTGGGAAAAAAAAAAGTGGGGAGTGAATTTTATGGCATGTGAGTTTTAACTTCATGAACTTTTTTTAACAGTTTTTTTTTTAAGAGAGAGAGAGGGAAAGAGTGAGAAAGAGAGGATCAGTTTTATTTATTTTTCCATCTGGGCTTTGTTTCTCCGACACTTAGTTGTGTATGTGGTGCTGGGGTTTGAACTCAGGTCCTCGCACATGCCAGGCAAGTGCTCCAACCGCTGAGCCACCCCTCCAGCCCAATTAATAGAATTTTTTAAAAAAGAAAAATACCTCTTTGGATAATTCTAGATAATTACGGTGATTCTTACATACAGCAATCAGGGGTATAGAAAAGCAGACAGTTTCTGTAAACTATTTATATAAGAGAGCTTCTGTGACAAGTATGTTTCAATAAGTGGCCCTTAAAAGTTTTTGAGGAGCACCGGGTGCAGTTGTGGTACATGCCTGTGATCCCAGAGGCATGGGAGGCTGATGCAGGAAGATCACTAGTTCAAGGCCAGTCTCGGAAATTTAGCAAGGCCCGAGGTAACTTAGTGAGAGCCTGTCTCAATAAAAGAATAAAAAGGGTTGGGGATGTGGCTTGATGGTTTAGCACATCTAGGTTCAATCCTGGGACCAAACCAAAAACAAAAAAGGTTTTTGAGGAGGGAGATGGGGGATCACAAGAGGGCACAGTGAGGTTCTCGGGAGTGGTGGACATGTCCATTATGTGACTGGGATGATGGTTTCACAAGCACATATTAAAAATTCATCAGTTTTAGAACTTTAAATATCTATGGCTCATAGTATATCAGTTATACCTCAATAAAGCTTTGGGACAGAAAAAAGGAAAGCATTCTCCACAGAAGAGACCCTGACATCACCCAGCAGGGTGACATTAGCCAGGCTTCGTCCCCAGTCACCCGTCTGGCCAGTGGGATGCACCGTAGACGCGCGTTTCTCCCAGTTTCGGAACCCGAGAAGCTGATGGTCAGGGTGCTGGCCGACTGCTTCTCTTCCTAGCTTGCAGATGGGGGGTCTCAGGGCATTCCCATTGTGGAGGGAGAGAGACACACAAGAAGGAAGCTCTCTTCTTCTAAGAGAACCAGTCCCTTTCATGAGGGCTGCCGCCCATGAGCTCATCCCCTCCCAAAGGCCTCAGCCTCCTAATGCCAGCATATTGGGGGCTAAGCCTCAACATATGAATTTGGGGAACCCAAATATTCAGTCCATAGCATCCCTGGGCATAGGCGAAGGTTATATGAGGGCCCAACAGCATGGACCCCACTTACCAAGCCAATGTAGCCATGGTCACCTCTAAATGTCCCAGTGCCTGCAACAGAGACCAACACTGAGTTCTGCTATGACAGCGCCTCTTAAGGCCACGAGCCCCTCTCTTGCACTGGGCTCCTTACAAGCTCAATGCTTCATCCACCCAGCATGGGCTGTTCTGGATCTGCAGCTACTTTCCTGCCTCCAGGGCCTGAGCCTACAACTCCACCTGAGGGCTATAGAAAGTCTAATCTACAGGACAGGAGTCCCGTTCAAGTTCAGGGACCCACTCTCCAGCCAAGAAGGTACAGAGTGGACCGGCGAGCCTGGGGTCCAACGGTGGAACCCTGCTCCGCACTTCCAGCACAGTCGGCCTGACGGAAAACCGAATGGTCTAC
>PVKS010029044.1:0-25728 GCA_004027875.1 Aplodontia rufa
CCCTCCCTCCAGTCTTCTTGATATTCTTCCTATTCCCTCCCCCTTTTTAATCCCCCACATCCCCCAGCATCTTAGGCAAGATACCCCCTGTTTGTGTAGAAATTCATACATGTTGAGGTTATTGTTAGCTTAGCATCTATCATACTGTTTCCGATTGTATTCTAGCTTCCACAAATGAGAGAAAACATTCAGCCCTTGAGACTCTGATTTTGGGATATTTTAATTAGCATAATTTTTTCCATCTCCATCCATTTGGCGGCAAAAGCCATAATATCATTTTCTCTAATAGCTGAGTAGAATTCCGTTGTATATATGTACCAAAGTTTTTGAATCCATTCATCAAGTGAGGGGCATCTGGGTTGGTGCCATAATTTAGCTATAGTAAATTGAGCTGCTATAAACATTGATGAAGCTGTTATCTCTATAATATGCCGATCCTAGCTCTTTTGGGAAAATACCCAGGAGTGGGATAGCTGGATCATAACAGGGGTGAACGCTATTTTAATTCAATATTCCGCCAATATTCCTGAAGACCCACTTAAGAGTTCTACTCTCTCAGTCTCTGGATACAGAGCAGTGAACAAGACAAATGCCAAACCCTCATGGAGCTTATATTCTAAAACAATTGCAATCCAGTCCAGCAGAACTTCCTGCGGCTGTAGAAATGTTCTAGATGTCTACTGTTCATTCACTATTTGTGGCTGTGGAGCTCTTAAAATATGGCTAATGTGTCGGAGAACTGACTTTTACAATTTTACTTAACTTTAATTAATTTGAATGTAAATAGTTTCACTTGGCTAAAAGAGCACTCTTTGAACTCTGCCAGGTCACAGGGCTTGTAGTGACTCATGCTGCACCGCCAGGCACCTGCAGTTAGTGAGCAATTGTTACAATGGCAACAAAACAAAGCCACTTGTGTACTATCTACATGACAAAAGCGACAAGGCTCCATCCTGCCCAGGAGAGGAAATCCATTCATCTGTCCACAATTTGAGTGGCAATTTGAGTGGATAATATGCTGAAGGCTTGTATTTAACCCTTTGTCAAATTACTTTCTTTGATATAAACGCTTGAACTTTTCTTAATTTTTTTACAAGAGTCAATGGAAAATCATCTTCAGCCAGCTTGCCTCCAATCAAATCTCTTCACGGAAATTCTGCAGTCACCAGTTCTGCCTGAGGATGTTCCTAGAAAGCAGCCCCAGAGTCTGCTTGACACCTCCCTCTGCCATTCTGCCAGATTCTAACTGATCCTCTACTCACTAGACCCCTCTGGCCATCTTTCCTGGCTGCCCTGCTCCTCCCAGAATTGAGTTATTGTAAGCCAAAAATTAGCAAAGATTCATTTAATCATTTAACTTATTCAGCCAGTGTTTATTGAGCACCAACTATATGCCAAGCACTTTCTTAGTCTCTGAAAATCTGAACAGAACAGACAATACCCTACTGTTGTAAGAGACAAGCAATGAATAAATGAACCCTAATGAAATAGGATAGTGATAAAAACTACAAAGGAAACTAAGTAGGTGAGGGTGACGGCACGTGCCCAAGAAGACTGGGGTGCTGTTTGGGGTGCAATGTCAGGAGAAGCTTCTCTGAGAAGATACACTACCGCAGGAGAGAGGATGTATTTGCATTGTGGCAACTCCAACAACTTGCAAATGAATGCTGCGATTAGTTTCTTATTACAGATTAGTAATTAGTAATTAATTTGGGCATTTAACACAATAAGCATTTATTAGCTTACAATTTCTATGGATAGGGAAATCCAGGTCAGTTTAGCTGAGTTGTTCTGGATCAAGATCTCTCAGGGAAGATCTTGGCCTTGGCTGTCATCATCTAAAGGCTAGATGGGCCTCACTCTGTGGCTTCTGGCAGAAGAGCTCAGCTCCTTGCCAGTAGAGCTCTCCATAGGGCTGCTCAAAACAGTGAGTGATCCAAGAAACAGGGCAAGGGACAGCAAGCAGGAAGACATGTTTTTAATGACTGTCTGAGAATGAGAGTCCATTCCTTCTACTATATTCTACTGCTTACACTATGACCCTGACACAATGTGGGAGGGAGTTTATGAAGATTGTAATTCCCAAGAGGTGGAGGCCTATGAGGCTGTCTTGGAGACTACCTGTATCCAATACGTGGCCTCCCTTTTTTTTTCTTTTTTTGATCCAACATACTCTTACATATTGAAGGGAATTGTTAAATATTCATGTTTTCGTGGATATTGACAAAGTATGTTGAGGCCAATACTAGTCCAGGATCTCCCCTCTTCGTCCACTCCCTGCTCTCATATCTTCTCTGCATTACCTCCATGTTATACAAAGAAATAAGCATACACATGTGTATTAATTTTGAAATTTCTGAGTTTCTCTGCTTGCCTGGGTATGGTTGGGCTTCTCGTGGGAGTTGAGAGTTCCCAGTTGCATTGATAACTCCCCTAAACCCTTTCTTCCCCCTCTACCTCCCTCCCTTCCCTCCCCACATGATTCCCCCAGCTTATGTGAGATTTCAACTATGTTGAGTTTATTATTTAAACTTAGCTAACTTTCATCCTGTCTTACATTGTACTCTAGCTTCTACATATAGAGAAAACATTTGGCCCTTAAGTCTCTGAGTTGAGGATATTTCGCTCAACATAATTTTTTCCAACCCCATCCACTTAGCTGCAAATGCCATGATACCATTCTCTCTAATGGCACAGTAGAACTCCATTGTACATATGCATCCCACAGTTTTTAATCCACCCACTCAGCGAGGGGCCTCTGGGTTGGTTCCATAGTTTAGCTATTATAAATTGAGCTGCTATAAACATTGATATGGCTGTGTCTCTGTAGTGGCCTCCCATTCTTAAGAGCCACTCAACTCTTTGTTATTCAGTTATATCATTGATTAACTCTCTGGACTCTTTCAGAAATCAAGAGAAGAATAACGGGATGATAACAGAAAGAGGAGGAAGAGGTAGAGGAAAAAGGAATCAGAGAAAAGAAACAAAATGGCAATGTATAAAAGGAGAGAAATTTCTGCACTTTCTTTTTTTACTAAGAAATTTACTTATGCAATCAAAAATGCATCCAACACAACAATATATTATTATATATTCTTAAATTAGATTTACTCCCTAGATCCCACCTTATTCGCCCACCCTTGCCCCTCCCTCACCCACTCCCCCCTCCTGTCCAATACATCTCTGTGAATGCTCTAATTTATGTGTTACTACACCTTTGCTTGGTCTAATACATGAGGGTCAACCACCTTTCACACAGGCCTGGGTCTAGCTCCAGCCTCCACAGATGAGTGAAGACATTTGACCCTTGATTCTCAGGGATAGGCTAACTTCACTCAACATTTCTTCCATCACCATTCATTTACCTTCAAAGGCTACAATATCATTGTTTCTAATTGCTGAGTAGAACTCCAAGGTATATAATATATATATATATATATATATATATATATATATATATATATATATATATATATATATATCACAGTTTTTGGATCCATTCATCCAGTGAGGGACATCTGGGTTGGTTCCATAATTTAGCTATGGTAAATTGAGCTTCTATGAACATGGATATTGCTGTGTTGCTATAATGTGCTGATTCCAACTCCCCTAGAAAAATATCCAGTAGAGGGATAGCTGGATCATAGGGTGGGCTCTTCCCTGGTGTTTTGAGGATTCTCCACACTGCTTTCCAGAGGGGCTGTACCAGTCTGCAGTTCCACCAACAGTGTGCTAGTGTTCCCATCTCTCGGTAAATCCTCCAGCATCTACTATTGTTTATTTTCTTCATCTTTGCCAATCTGACTGGTGTGAGGTGAAATCTTAATGCAGTTTTCATTTGCATTTCTCTGATTACTAGTGATTTAGAGTGCTTTCTCATGTATTCATTAGTGGGCTTTGTTGCAATGTGGTAGCTTACTCAGGATCTCAAGGTTTCTTTCTCCCACTAACAGTCATTGCAATTATCATAGGAGGGGGTTTTGTAAGGATTTTTATTTCCCCAAAGATATGAATTGCACCAAGTGTTCCCTTTATATGACTACAGTTAGCTATAAGGCAATTTTCATTATAAATAATTACATTCATTAAACCTGTTTGAAGACATTCTACATTTTACGATTCACCATCCTTTATTCAACATCTGACACGCTTAATTCACTTAGGCCTCTGCAAAATGTCTCATGTAATAAATTTCTCTTTGGGTTTAGTTCCAGGAAAAAGATTTACTCTGCAGATAAGTTTTCCTGCTTCCTTTTAATGACTCATGATATGTACCCATATCTCAGTACATTTCTTTATCTTTCTGTTTCCAGGAAATCTGAATATTAAACTATCATCTTTAGCTTTTTCCAGGTAACATCTATTGCTTCTAAAGAATTTTGTAGGATTGCTAGTCTTTTATTTTTCACTATGTTTAAAATTATATAACCCTTCAATCCTCTCAAAGTAGGCAGGATTTATTTTCTAAGTAATGGTGAATTATGACAGCTTCAGTGTAGAGCAAATAATTTTTGACTCTGGCTCAAAAGCTAAGGTCTATATATACAAAGACTGTCACTTCGAGGAAGAGCTGCACTGCTTTAAATCACCATCACCATCATCATCATCCGCCAACTGTCCCAGTAACACTGCAGGACACTCTGCTGACCCCTCTAACATCTGGAGAAAGTGTGTTTCATCTGGATTCTTTCTAGAAAATCATGGATCTATTAGGAGATGATGCATATTTGTCCTTCTTCTGAGCTTGGAGTTAACTGGGACACACTGTTTGCTATGGAATGAATTGTCCCTCACCTTAAAAATTCATCTGTTGGGGCCTTAAACTCCAGCACCTCAAACTGTGATGTGTCTGGTGATAGAGTCTTTAAAGAAGTAACTAAGTTAAAATGAGTTTAGTAGGGTCCTAATCCTATGACAGGTGTCCATACGAAGAGAAAAGTTGTCACAGATATGTACACAGGGCAGACCCTGTGAAGACAAGAAGAACATGGCCAATGAAAAGGACAAGGAGAAGCCACAGAAGAAACTATGCTGTAGACACCTTGACCTTGAATTTCTAACTTCCAAAACTATGAATAGACTTCTGTTGTTTAAGACACCCTCTCTTTGCTGCTTCGTTAGGGTATCCCTAGAATATGAATAGTCTGGTATATCTTCCCATAGAAAGGGAAAAGCTGAAGCTTTCAATTAGTTTCATAACCAGGGTCAAGTCATAATTGGCCACAATTTTGCTTGAAGTTATAAAATTATAGAGATAATGTCAAATAGAATAGCAGAAACCATGCTTACATGTAGGTATTAGTCCAGTTCTTGTTACAATTACCAAATACTGGAGGCAGACTACTTTTTAAAGAAATGAGGTTTATTTACTTCCACCCACATGAACCTATTTAATACTAATCACTTCCCATGGTCCCACCTCTAAGCATAATAGTTAGATTAAGTTTCCACTCTCTTAATATCTCACATTGGGAATCCAGTTTCAATATTGGGGGACACTAGAACCATATCAAAACCATAATAACATGTCAACTACATCCCCAAGTGACCTTCTGGATGTTTCTGTCTTGGTCCATTTTCTGTTCTATAATAGAATATCTGAGACTGTATGATTTATAAAGAAAAGAGATTTATTTAGCTCTTGGTTCTGGAAGTCCAAGAATATGGCACTGGTCTCTGCTCAGCTACTGGTGAGACCCTCAAGGCAGAAAGCTGAAGAGATGTGAGCATGTGTGGAATAGAGACCACATAGCAAGAGAGGAAGCACAAAAAGAAAAGAAAAGAAATTTCAACTTGCTTTACAACAGCCTGCTCTTGTGGTAACTAATTCAGTCCTCCAAGAGTAAGAGCTCACTCCTGATGGGAGAAAAAAGCACTAATCCCTTCTAAAGACCTAATCACTTTTTTTTACCATGTTGGTAAGTGATTTTAGTTTGTTTGTTTTGACATTTTGTGGTCCAAGCAAAAGACATATGGGGTGGATATAGCCTAAAACCTATTGACCTAATCACATTTTAAAGGTCTTATTTCAATAGCGTTACACTGGGGACTGGGGACCATGCCCAGTTTTGGAGGAGATGAGCCATATTCAAACTAGAGCAATGTCAAAGGCATAGTTAGCCTGATCAATGGCTCACTCCTCTGAACCTCACTGTGTTAGGTCACACTAATGGAGGAGGTGGGGACAGGTATCATACAGACAATCGTGTTCTCTAAGACCCAAGGGTCTCATTGTTCCACATTTGCTGAACACACCCATTATCATCTTCTGTTCATCTTTTGAAATAATTTTAAATCTGCATGCATTAAGTTGCTTTTCTAAGCCTGCAGAAGGGGTGGGAAGTCATATGGCTCCTGGGGTCGGGTGGAGGAAGACCTTGGCATATGGGCATCACGGGCCAGTCTTCACTTTAAGATCTGGACATGTCCTTCTTATTTCCTTTCTTCTCGAGAGACCAAGGAGTACTTCTTGATCCAGAAGGCGCCTGCTGGAATCATGACTAGATAACATTTGCAGATCTAATTTGATACTGTGATTTAGCAAAGTGAGTAGTGTCGGAAAGGAGAGGGGAGAGGGATAGGAGAAATTCACAACCAGGAAAACATTGCTCTCTGGACATAAGTTAAGACACACAGCTATGTCCTCTTCTCCTCTGGCTTTTTTTTAACTACAGTAGTATTTCCTTTTCATAAACGGGATGTGAATATTTTTGTGTCTAAAGATGGCACTGCTGGTGATGCTCAGCTTCCACTATCATCTTTAGCATGTTCCGATCCGAATTTGATGCAGTTAGAGCTATTCCAGGTGTTGCCAGGCTGTTAGGCTAGTGGCCAGCCTTGGTAAACAAGGATGGAGATCTGTTCTCTTCTGATCTCTGGTGAACGTCCAAGATGCTGTTTTCCCATGCGACATCCGTTGAACCCATCCATACCAGGATGCACCCCTTTCAGTGGCAAAAATAGAAACGCAGTGCATGCTGCCTCCAGAGCACGGGTGCCAGGCCTGCACCCAGGCCAGCACTGATGACAGCAGAGTCCTTTCCCAGTAGCTGCTGAGTGCAAGGCTGTAAGTATAGTTTGCCAGCTGCTATTTCTTGGCTAGAGGGGTCAGAAAGTGTGAAGGGTGACTGTGAAGATACCACTCCCTGCTGACATCACTCCTCCACTGTCCCATGACCGGCTGCTTCCTGTGACTGCTTCCTTCATCATTTTATTGGGACACAGAGGCAGTGGTCAAGCACAGTGATCACTGCCATCCGCTAAGTCGGCTGGAGTCCTGGGGGCAAGAGCACCACTCGGTGCCTGTGAGCTGTATCGCCAGGAGCAGGTAACTTCATCTTCCCATCCTCGGTGTCCTCGAAGGGGGAATCAGGATATGTCACCCCCCAAAATGCCACCTTGGCATAAGAATTATTCTGAGCTTATGGGATTTGAGTTCCTGAAAGCTCTTCTCAGGTTCCCAAAACAACTCGCTGTCATAGACACCCAGGTGGCACTGCTTGGATCTTGCCTCAGAGAAGCCTGCACCACACCCAGGCATTATCACTGACTATCCAGCCGCCCCTCTGTTTCCTGAAGAAACTGCTCTTCTTTCCCAAGAGTTATTTGCTCTCTCTCTCCCCTATTCCCCACTAAGTTAGATCCTAACCCGCTCTGCCCCTGAGCGCTCCCCTGTGGCTACAATATAATAAACTTCCCTTTATTTTTCTTTGGTTAATCTGTCTTTTGTCAGTCTAATTTGCAGGACTTTTGCCAATTAAGAGAGTACTGGGAAAATATTTTTTTTCCTCCCCTACAGCCTTATTTCACACTTGTGGGAATTTGACCCAGCTCTTTCTCCTGGGTTGTAGGGTGAGTGAGGATAGATGAAAGTGCTTTGTTAACCCCCAAGCCCCAGAATGAGCAGTAAGCCAGTGGACTGCACATCCACCAGGGTCTTCAGCTGCAAATCCAGAAGGATCTTCCGTTAGTCTTCAAGTTCTGCTCACCAAGGAAACCAAACTCCAAAGTCCATGCACCAACTCACAGGAAGGACTAGCCAACACTCTTGAACTCACCCCTGGGAAATCCAGTCAGCCAGGAGCTTCATTCTTGCAAAACTTTCCGACCATGTGTGACAAGAATCCTGAGCAAGCAAAGTTTATGAAAAGTATTTTGGAAGGAATAAAATAAAAGAAGCATTCCCTTAGCAGCAGCTGAAACACAGAGAAACGGACTCAACTACAGAAGTCTATGCTGTGACCAAGTGGGATTCTATAGACAAAGAGGCTCACACATCATAGCGCATAAATTCTTTATCAAATAAATTTGTGCCCTGTGCTGGTTTCCCTGAAAAGCTCTCTTATCATCATATGCTAGGAATAAGCCTGGCCTCAGATCTTCCCCACATAGTGTCCCTGGATTCCTTGTGAAAAATCCTCATGAACCCAGGCATGGATGACTATGTCTAAGCCCCAGATACTGTGCCTGCATTGGTTGTCCTTGCTGGTTAAATCAGGTCATCTTGGGCAAAATAATTAGCCTCAGCTTCCTCATCTTGAAAGTAAGAATCATAGAACCTACCGCATGGGATTGTGTTAGGATTTATCACACACATACAGGTGAAGCAGAAGGTAATGCAGGTGAGTCCACGCAGAAAAATTCATCACTCAGGTTACCAAGTCACTTCCTAATCCAGCACACTGTGGATAGACTGATGTGGTTTTCAATGCCACTTCACCAGCTGCCTTTTAGGGACCAAAGTTTCTCAGATTTCAGAATGCTTCAGAATCACCTGGAAGGCTTGTTAAAATGCAGATTGAGGGCCTCACCTGCCAACCTTCTGACTGCGCTGTTGCCTGCGAATCTGCATCCCTGATATTGCAGGGGCACTGGAGTCGCTGACTTGAGAACCACATGCTGAGAACCACTGTAACAGACCATTAACTTTGTTAAAGACCCTCTCCTCTGGTAAAGCGAATTCTTTTGTTCTAAGTGGGACAAGATCAGTTTAAAGTAGATTCATCTACTTACAATTATTTCAAATAACTCATCAGAATTCATGAGCAAAAATGTGCTGAGACCACTCTAATAATTGATCGCATCAGATGGGAAGGTCAAGAAGAAAGAAAATGGGAATAACTGGGCCATGGACATGACTTTGATCTTCAGACACAGCCCTCACCCAATCTCGCTCAACTTTGGGTATCAGTTACGGCGGTTTTATATCTATTGTTTTTATTTACAAAACCAAAACAAAAAGTTGGGACTTGCTCTGTTTGGGGAATTATAGGGCTGTGGCGCAGATGGACTGATCAAGGGCCCAAGGGGCTTCTCTTCACTTTCTTCGAAGTGCCAGCTGTGAGGACAGCTGAGAACATGAGGAGAAAGAAAATCTCAGCTTCTTGATGGAAAATGAAAATCCTTGTAGCATTTATGAGCCTTGGAGAGGAAGTGGCTGTTCACTTCATGATATGGAGAAGTACATGGGGCAGGGACCCAAAACTCCGAGCCTGCTTTCCATCATGTTGCACACAGAGAAGGGACACAGGCATGCCAGATAGTCTATATTGAATACAGATGTCCCGAAAGCAGCACTTTTATTCTGTTCAAAGGCCATGGCAACACCAGCTGCTTATGAAATCAAGAGGAGAGAGGTGAGGAAGGTTACATGTTCAGACATATATTTACAGTGATTTTACAAACCTCATTATTTCCAAAGAAGAGCAAGATGAAAGCAGTCTGCTTATAAAACCAGACTGTCCAATTAGACCTACCATCCCCCACCCCCTCGAACGCAATCTCTACAATATATGTGCACTGGGCAGAGAATTGAGACCATTATCCAGAGCAACCAAGAAAAGCCTTCTTTGATTCAATCAAGGGTCTGGTTTAGTAAGCAGACATAGCCTACATAAATGAAATTGAATTTCATCCCCTTATCAGCAATGATGGGCTCAGACTTCTGATTTCAAAATGACATCTGGCTAGCAGCTCCTGGGTGGGGTGAGGGGGGGACACCTCTCCCAAAGACCTCCAAAATTTTGCTTCATTCTCTGTGAAGTTCTGGCTAAAGATCAATGAATTAATCAAATAATTGATAGAGATGCACAACAGTTCTGAAAATTAGAACTTGGTCAATATTTCCATAAATGAGGAAATTTACAATTACTATAGCAGTGATGTAATTGATGTAGTGTCTGCTTTTGTCTCAAAAAGGCAAGGATAAAGCCCATCAGAAAATAGAATGGAGTTTCTCATCCACATGGAAATGCCAACTAAACCACAGGGCATGATTTGTGAAGATTGGGCAGACCCTTTCTACTTGGATTCATTGGAGACTAACATTCCCAGACAGTTCTGAGCCAGAGGGAATGGTTGGAAGTGAACATCCCCAGAGGCGAAATGGCCTAAGCAAAGTTCCCCTGAGTCAGGCACAGGAAGCCCAGAAAACCTAGGCCAGCGGGGGACCATGGTTCCATCTACGATCTATCTCTTTCAAGCGTCAGAGAGCCAGGGAGAAAACTGGGAAATTAGTAGAAACATAGCATAGAGGATCACATATGCACAGTGCAATACTGGACCAGGATAAGGGATGCCCATGTGGCTGGCAGAGCATTATTTCTGGATGTGTCTGCATAGCCATTAGCATTTGGATCAGTAGACTGAGTAGAAGAGAGCCCTCTCCAGTGTGGGTGGGCATCATCCAATCCCTTGAGGGTGTATGGAGGAAAAGGGTGGAAGGGCTATTCGTCTCTCTTCTTGAGCTGACACATCCTCCCTCTCTTGCCCTTGGACATCAGCACTCCTGGTTGCTGGGACTTTGGATCCAGGACTTGTGCCCCTAGTTCTCAGGTTGGCCTTGAACTGGGAGTTACACCCCTGGATTTCAGGCCTCCAAACTCAGAGTGACTTATGCCACCATATTTTCTGATTCTGCAGCTTACAGACAGAACCTCATGGGACTTCTGGGCCTACAAAAGCATTGGGGGACAATTCCACAATAAATCTCCTCATATGTCTACTACAGCCGACTGATGCTACTTCTCTAGATAACCCTGACTAGTGCACACAGCTCACCCGCCCCTCCTCTTCATGTGGACACAGTCTTCCTAGCAGCCTCTGAACCAGGACAGGGCTAGGGAAGATGTGCTCAGCTCCCTGAGCCCTCCACAGCACCTGCTGCATTTCATCTCCCAAGCTTTCTAGGAGTCAGAAAGCTCCTCAAAGAAATGAACCATATCTCCCCCTTTGTAGTGCCTGATGCCTGGGGTAATTACTGATAACGGAGCAGAACAGACAAATCGCTGGGAGAATCAAGAAATGATTTTGGGTAGGAAATGTATGTGCTTTTCAGAACTTTCCTAAGCCATTGCTATCAGACAGGGTTCCTGAAAGAGAGGGACAGAAAGAGAGAAAGAAAGCAAAAGACTGGTTTTAAGGAATTGGCTATCATAATCATGGCCCTTAGCAAGTCTGAAATCCATCAGGCAGGTTGAAAATGGAAACTCGGGCAGCATTTCTGTGATACTATATGAGGACAGAACTCCTGCCTATGGAAAACCTCAGGGTTTGCTCCTAAGGTCTCCAACTGATTGGATAAGGCCCACCCACATTACAGAGGGTCATGTGCTTCACTTGGTCAACTAATTGTAAATGTTGGTGATATCTACAGGTACCTTCACAGCAACATGCAGACCACTGTTTGACCAAAGGACTGGGCACTTCAGTCTGGAAACATGACATATAAAAATTAACCATCACACTAATGTTAATAAAGGCCTATGTACGTAAGTATCGATTGAGTAGAGAAAACCAAATTTGATACTAGGAGTTGAAAAGGCAGGGCTATCATTACTTGTCATCCTGAAGGGGCAGGGGAGGGTGAGCAGTTGCCAGGATTTGGACAGAAAGATCTGTTCAAGACAGATACCTTAGGAGGAGCTGTGACCTTGAGTCAAGACACCAATGTGACATCAGGAAGGGGGCCAGGGGAAGCAGGATCCCAATCTTGCTCTCCTCTCTTCCTCTAAACTCCTGCTAGAGATTTCTATTAACTGAGTCCAGCTGAAACCCAGAAACCAAAGGACACTGTAAACTTCAGAGTAGCAGGAAGGGGAACAGAAAATATCAGCAAGACCTTGACTGGCACAGAGATGGAGCCAGAAAATAATCTATATCCCACCTACGCATGACCAATGGCCCGATCCCACCTCAGATCACTGGAGGATGGGTAAAGCTGTGGCTATAGGCAACTGATCCAGATAGAGGGAACTTCATACTAAAAACTGAGGGGTAAAAACTTTATAAAGCATTATTTACTAGGGGACTTACCAGAAAATTTAGAAAATATGGTCATAAGAAAATATTATCTTTTTTTTTTTTTTGGAGAGAGAGAGAATCAACTTTATTTTGTTTTGTTTTCCGTCTGGCCTTTGTTTCCCTGACACTTAGTTGTGCATGTGGTGCTGGGATTTGAACCTGGGTCCTCATGCATGCCAGGCAAGTGATCTAGCCACTGACCACTGCTCCAGCCTAGAAGACATGATCATGATGGAAAAATAAGGTAAAGCTAGAAGGAGAGAGAAAGCTACGCAAAAAGACAGCACAAAGACATAAATAGCAGACGAATGGCACAGGAAATTACTACTAGGATGCGAGCAGCAGAACTGTGCAGCTCAATTTTCTCCTGGAAGTGATGAAATATAGAACTGACGAACAGATGAAAGAACACAGAGGAGAACCTGGAGGCTGTCCTTCCACAAAAGCAGTAACCAAAGATATGTTTGAGAAAACAACTTTCATGTTCACAAACTTCACTTGAGTTTTAAAATGCGAAGATACAAACTTAAAGAGATTCCTGTGTTCCAGAAACAATCGGTAACAAGATACACCTGGCAGAAGCTTTAAATTTCAAAATAAAGAGAATTTATAAACCTCTCGAATAGGCTGGATGAAAGTTGTCCTTGGCAATTAATTTCCTTGTAGCTCCCAGCACCGGAAGACAACTCTTCACCTGTAGAGAAGAAAGCTCTCAGCCTGCATGTGCTATGGGGTAGAGTTGCCCAGGAGGACGACTGTCAACGCAGTGGCTCAGCAAGTGACCCTTGCATTTGGAATACTTTCAAAGGCATGAGAGAGTAATCAAAATTTAAATCGAATGAGTAGTCAATGAACTCCAACACTTTGCACAGTGTACCTTTGCACAGTGTCTGGCTACACTTTTCCTTCCGTCCTTTACAGATAACTGGGCAGGTAGGTGAAGGGCAGAAAAGAATTTGTAAGGTTTCTCTTCCTCAACATTTACCCCAGGCAGACTGGAGAAAGATGTGCATCATCAGGCCCTTCTGCAACTCAGGGGGTGCATATCTGGACAGAAGCTTCACCCCAGAAGGTCCCTCTAAGGTTTTACTCATTTGGTAGCAGAAATAGTTTTGATGATCACCCCAAAGTTGTGGCTGCCAATAACTGAAATAAGAACTGCTTTCATTGTATCCTGATACTTGCCAGTTACAGCCAAACAATTGGGTATTTGAGACACTGGATTAGGAAAATATACTAAAAATATTGTTTCCTTTATCTAAGGAAATAAAGCAAGGTTACAGAAGTAATATAAGGCTCAGTTGCATCTCAAGTTACTTGAGTAATAACTTTTGGCCTTTCTAAAATTCATGATGAAAACAACAGGGATTGGAGATTTTCAACTTGGGAAACCTAGCATGTCCGTGCAGGGACTGGTACTCGTTTTCACTAAATAGTTGTTTACAGCATTTTTTTTTCACACAGGATTTATAAATGTCCCTTTGTTATTCATGCCTGTTATGGTTTAGATAGGAGATGTCCCCCAAAAGCTCATGTGTGAAACTATGCAAGAAGGCTTAAAGGAGAAATGTTTGGTTATGAGAGTCTTAATCAGTGAATTAATCCCCTAATAATGGATTGACTGGGTGGTAAGTGAAGGCAGGTAGGGTGTGGCTGGAGGAGGTGAATCCTGGGGGTGTACCTTGGGGTATATATTTTATCCTTATTGAGCAGAGCTTCCTCTCTCTCTCTCTCTCTCTCTCTCTGTCTCCACCCCCCCTTCCTGATCATCAAGTCCCCAGCCACCTTCCTCTGCCACACTCTTCCACCATGATGTTCTGCCTCGCTTGACCTAGAAGAATGGAGTCAGCCTTATATGGATGAGACCTTCGCAATGATGAGCCCCCAGATAAACTTGTCCTCATCTAATTGTTCTTGTCAGGATTTTTTTGGACACAACAAAGCTGACCAAAACAATGTCACAATGCCAAAAATTGAGTTTACATGTATGATTTCAAATGTTTCTCTAAAATCGTAGGTATAAGCTGTGCCTGTCCAGTATATTTTTATACCCAAAATAGTAACAGCTGTGGACTTTCAATGCTTTGAGTATCAATTTTGTAAGCATTTTTACTTTTTTCTATAATCAACCTGTATAATTTTTAAATCAAAAACAACAAAAGAAAAATTCTGTATATGAAATATGTTACATACTTCAACACATAAAAATTCATAGAAGTATTAATCTCTAGTATGTGGAAATGTGGGCAATTTCTTTTCTTCATAATTGAAACATTTTAGACATTTTGACAGCAATGGTGTTTTAAATTCATAAGGGCATAACTGATGGAAACCTGGAAGCATTTTAACAATGATAGATATATCTTTGTTCTTCCAGGAATAACTATATGAAAAAAATATTTCACATGTTTTATTGAGGAGTTTTACTATTCAATAATAATAAAAATAATATTCATAATCACAATAACAAAATGTAACACGTATATGAAGGGTATTATGTACTGAGCTCTGTCTAGACATTTATAGTTCTATCTCTAAAACACCTTATGCGGTATATTACAATTATGATTACCATTTTACAGATGAGAATTAAAGCTACAAGAGAGTAAATAACTTTTCCAACAGTTAATAATGAGTAAAGACAATGTTCAGACCAAATTCTGTGGTTCCAAAGCAAAAGAACAGAAAGTAACAGAATCAATAGGCAAAACTCACTCCCGCCCAAGTCAGGACCTGGGTGCACCAGATTAACTCTAAGGATAATCTCCACAACAGATAGACCCCAACTCACAAACGTCACTCTTTGACACTTTCCTATGTCTCCATCTGCACGATGACTCCCTGGGTGAGTGATATGCACTCTCAGGGACCTTCACTGACCCCTTTTCTATCAGCGTTTGTGTAGTATTTACAAGAGCGAAAGAGAGAGCTGGAGCTGACTGAGATGATGATGATGATCGCAATGACGATGATGACGATGATGATAACAATGATGATGGATGATGATGACTATGATGATGATGATGACGATGATAATGATGATGATAAGAATGACGATGATGATGATGATAACAATGATGATGATGATGAGAATGACAATGATGATGATGATGATGATGATGACAACAATGATGGTGATGATGATAACAATGATGATGGATGATGATGATGATGATGATAAGAATGATGACAATGATAAGAATGACAATGATGATGATGACGATGATGATGATGATGACAACAACAATGGTGATGATGATGACTATGATGATGATGATGACGATGATGATGACAACAATGGTGATGATGACTATGATGATGATGATGATGATAACGATGATGATGATGATGACAATGACAACAGAAAGGGGGAGGGATATGGGAATGGAAATGATGATAAGAAGGAGGAGGAAGAGAAGAAAAGAGAGAGAGAAGACCAGGGATCTCAGAGTGGTCAGCAGTCTTTCTTAGTTCCTGGAGCATGCCTATCATCCTGTAATGTATTCAGTCAATACTGGATGCTTCTTCTTAGCCTTTTTTATTCTTACAAGTTTACACTTATTCATGAGTTTATTTTTCAATTATGTCTTTCTTACTTGATTGCAATCACTAGGAGAACCAGAGCCATGATACTCTTTTCTGTATCCTGGTTTGTCTAGCACAGCCTGCTTATGCCTGGCTTTCTGATATATTTATTCATGGTGTCCCATTTCATTCTCTAGCTCATCTGGTTAGGGAATGAACTACATGGTAAGCCTATTTTAACTTAATTGCATCTTTACTACCTAGGACCCCTATCAGAAAGCTTTGTACACATATGCTGAATAAAGTAAGTAATTAATGAATGCCCCACCACCACCTGGGAACTCAAGTTCCAACTTTGCTTTTTCCCCAGTGCTAAGCGAGAGCTTTCTCTGAGTAGGTTTTGTAGAACTTGAGAGTGAATTGAATAGAAATATCTAGCCCCCTGTCATATTCTGTATCTGTCAGGGTTCAGCCAGGCAGGCAGAACCATTCTAACTTGTGGGGTTAGATATTTGCTGGAGGAATTACATCTATGAAATTGTAGGAGCTGGGAAGTGAAGGATCTGGAAGAGAGTGATTAAGAGAGTCATTGGCTGGTTAATCTGTGAAGCCACATATAATGAGCCACCAAAATGGACCATAAAAGGGAAGCTCACAGCAAACCAGTGAGAGCCAAGAGAGCCTTGATCTCTGTGGCTGGGGTTTCACTACCTCCTCCCATGCTTGCATCCACCACCTTTAGTCAAGTACAACTCAAGACCACGCAGAGAATGAGAGTCTGGTAATCGATGGCTTTTGCTTGATCATGTTGACATAGCACAGACCAGGCGTGCTTCCCTCTGTCCCTCTTCCCTTGAACGTACCTTGTTCTTATCCACAGCATTCTCAGTGCCCCTCAGAATCACAGACTTTTCAAACGTTCCTGCATCTTGCTTGGGAAAAGGCATCAGAAATGGCTTTCCCCAATTCTGAACTTTGCTGTGAAAGGTGAAGCAATATTTCTTCCTGTCCTTGTGTCCCCAGGTCTCCTTATTATTTTACCTTGCAAGGTTTTACATGAGAAAAGGACTGAGATTTAGGAAAACAATGCTTTTCCTGGAAAAGAAAGAAAAACCCTTCCACTTGTGCTTGGAGGTCAACATTATGCTTGGACTATGGCTTCTGTCCCTATCTGTAAGCCTCCTGGGGTGCCTAATCACCATGAATAATATTGCTATTAGCAACAGAGCAAAGAATTCTAAATTTGTCATCACCGTCCAAAACATGAAGGTGGCACATGGGCACTTTGACTTTAGAGATTCTGACTGAAGCTGCCATGCCTCAGAGAATCAGTATGTGAGTTCCATCCACAGCCCTTCTCTGGCTAGGCTGACAGGCATCGAGTTGGAATGGAGGAAGAGACCCAGAACCAGAGCGCAAACTTGCCGGTGAGGGCCCGCTACGAATGGTGATTCGATGGACAAGTGTATTATTAGGAATGTGTGGCTCTGAAGTCGTTCAGAATCAGAGTGGCAAGAGACTGAAAAGAAAAAAAAGAATGAGAGGCCAAAACTGAAGCTAACATTTGTAATTCAGAGAAAGAATAGAAACTGGAATTCAGGCACTGCCATCTGGATTTACTGATGGTCCCTTCATCCCCAGGGCACAGTATTGTGAGCTCCAACTCTACTGTCTCTGCTTCTGCCTCACTTTCTCTCTCTCTCTCTCTCTCTCTCTCTCTGCTCCTGTCTATCTCACACACACACACAAGTGCACGTGAACACACATGTATACACACACACACACACACACACACATGCATTAGCATTTAAATGGCGGTGCAAAGTGTGAAAATGGAATAAACTTTCAGCAAACCTGAATAGCCAAACTAACAGCTGGCAACCTACGTTAAGGGAAATAAACCAGGCACCCAAGGACCTCATGACCTCCCTTATATGAGCAATCAGAAAGAGCTGATCTCATCAAAGTAGAATAGACTAGCGATTGCTAGAGGCCGAAAGGGCGGGAGGGAGGGAGGGCATAGAGAGGTTGTTCAGAGGGTATAAAGTTATAATTAGGTATGAGGACTAAATTCTGGAGTCCAGTTGTTCAGTAGGATGACGATAGTCAATAAACATGTATATTCCAAAACAGGTCGAAGAGAAGAATTGGAATGTTCTCACCAAGAAGCAATAAATATTTGAGATGATGGATATGCTAATTACTCTGATTTGATCACTGCTCAATGCATATATGTATCTAAATATCATAACATAACTCAAATTCGTATAATTATTATGTGTCAATCAAAAATAAAATAAAAAAAAAGTTTAAAAAGCCATGTGAGGAAGTGTCCTGCCTTGTGAGGTAATTGATGATACCTTGATTTACTATGTGGCATCTGCTTGTACCACTGTACGCCTGTCACTTTGACAGTAGAGACTCTCAGACACATACTTGGCTAGCCCAAATATGGTATGACCGAATTCTCAAATGTAGGAGATGGACTCTCACAGTGCCCATGTCAGGACACATGGTGTCTACCTATCTTATCAGAAGGTCTCATCTATTCTTCTCTTGTAATAACCAACCTTCACTATCATGTTATCAAAATCTATCATATCTTCTGACCACACTCACACATAAAACTATTTTGCTCAGAATTTGTATCAGATTTATCTTTTTATTCACCAGAGCTTTCAAGCTCAGTTATGCCCAAATAAATCAAACAATAGATTTTAGAACACTTAAATTACTTAACTTTCAATTTCATTAGTATTCATTAGTATTCTAGCCATTAATGGTTTTCCTTTAGTTTGTTCTTGTGTTAAATTCCAATTTTCAGCAATGTAATACCTGAGGATGATAGTTTTTCCTTTTATTTGTAAGAGAATATCATTTATGTGAATATGCTTCCTGATTATTGGGTAAATCCATCAAGTTGACAAAGAGAGTTCAGATGCATCAAGTATCATTGTGGAAAACCATTCTTATTATTTCAGATAGACATGGTTCAAAACCTTACTCTGACAGTTCCTAAGATCATGACTTTGCAAATCTTTATTGCAAAGTGTGGATAATAATGCTCATCACTTGGATTCACTGTGGAGAAAAATATGCATTTAAAAACCTTAGCACACAATTCATCCTGAATATATGGTGATTTTAGACATTTTTCCTAAATTCTACACTCAATAAATTTGTTATAAAGATCATAAAATTTCATAACATGGAGAAAATGCATTAAAAGCACCATGAGTCACATTTTTTCCTCCAAACTCTGATATTGAATCAAATGTTTTCCGTGGATGGTTGGATAGATACATTTCTAACTTTCTGATGAAGACATTGGAAAGCACAACCATGGCCTTCGCATGATGCTGAGCTGGATCCTGAGCTGAGAGTGTGGAGGGAGCCACTGCTGCCTTGGAACATCTGCCACCCTCCATGCTCCCACTTCCTGTGAACACACCCTAGTCACATGAGTAGAGTAGATGTCATTTTTACAGAGAGTCCAGAAGTCTAAGAATTCAAGAGGTGTGAATATTACAGCCAGGCAGTAAAACCCTAGAGGACAAGACAAGTCAGCAGGGGTGTCACCTGGCCTCCACGGTCCTGCAGACATGTGACTGAGTCACAGCAGACTTTGGTAAAGGAGAGACATCCAGAATGAGGCTTAATGATACTGAAGTGCCTCTCCTTCCACACTCTTACCCTCTCATCCCCGTCTTTTCTGTGTCAGATCATGATAGCAACGAAAGATATACAGTAGAAAGTGCCCTGCCATTACATAACTCTCTCATGCACGATTATCTTCCCAAAGCCCATTCCAGATACTCAAAGCAGGGATCC
The DNA here is from genome assembly GCA_004027875.1 of Aplodontia rufa. NCBI lineage: Eukaryota > Metazoa > Chordata > Mammalia > Rodentia > Aplodontiidae > Aplodontia > Aplodontia rufa. The sequence continues at coordinate 19,657 of PVKS010029044.1, forward strand.
CCCCTTCCTTCCTTGATAGCTTTTTGACATGTTTCAGGTTGGGATGAGCTGCAAGAAAAATTCTCACACAGGAGCTGGAGGGTGGAGGGAAGATAGCAGTCACCTGGTAACCTGCACTCACTTCTCCCAAATGTTCAACTAAACAGGTACTGCGTGAAGGGATGTTTCAGAGGTAATTGAAGTCCTCAGTCAGGACTGTCCTGATGGACCTGCCAATCAGCTAGAATGCTCTAATGGATTCTATGTCTTCTCTGAGCCCAGAAGCTCCAAAGAACACTGGAATCCACAGTTGGACATCCTGAGAGACAACATCAAGCTAACCAATACATGTGTCATGGCACTTCCAAAAAGAGTTTTGTACATTATTAAAGCTAAGGTGATATACATTCAAATTGGAGTGTTATTAATTCAGTTACAGTTACAGTTAGGATGGTCAAAGTCATCCCCAAGGTAACCACAAATAAAATAGCAATAGAATATATACAAAAGGAAAAAAGGAAGAAATTTAAACATTCCACTACAAAGAACTCAATTATGAACAAAGACAAAAAAGCAATAGAGGAAATGAGAGACAAAAAAGTTGTACAGAGAAAACCATTAACAATATTTCAGAAGTAAGCTCCTTTTATCAGTAATTACTTTAAATGTAAATAGACTTCCAGTCAAGAGACAGAGATTGACAGAATGGATTTTTGAAAAAAATGATCCAAACATATCCTGTCTACAAGAAATTCAGTTTTGATCCAAACCCACAAATAAATTTAAAATGAAAGGATGAGAACGATAAGATGTTCCATGCAAACAGTAAACAAAAAAGAATGGGGAGGTATATTAATATCAGACAAAATAAACTTTAAACTTTGAAAGGTTATAAGTAAAAAAGGTCATTATATATTTATAAAAAATTCCATACAGAAAGAAGGTAAAATTATTTTAAATGTTTACACTGCTAATAACAGACTCTCAAAATGTATGAAGCCAAAATTATCAAATAAAGGGAGAAATAGATATTTGTACGATAATACTTAGAGAATTTAATACCTTACTCTCAATAACAGAATAACAGAAAGAAGATAAGTAAGTAAACACAGGACTTGAACTGTACAATAAACCAACTAGCTTTAACAGACACACAAAGCATATTCTAACACCAACAGCAGAATACATTCTTCTCAAATGAACGTGGGGTAATTTTCAGGGCACTGGAACCCTTGTGTACTGCTGGAGTAATTTTAAATGGAAGAACCTCAGAAAAGTTGAAATAAAACTACTGTATGATCCAGAAATTCCACTTCTGGGAATACACTGAAAAGAATTGAAATGAGGATCTTAACAAGATACGTGTACATCCCCATTCATAGCGGTATAGTTCATAATTGCTAAAAGGTGGAAGCAACCCAAATATCCATCAATGGATGAATGAACAACCAAAATGTGGTATATACCTACGATGAACTATTATTCAGCTTTATGACGGAATAAAATGTGAACATATGCTACCACACGGAAGAAAGCTGAGGAACTTAGGCTAAGCAAAGTAAGCCTTCTAGAAAAAGACAAAGGCTATTTAATTTCTTCCCTTATACAAGGTGCTTAGAGCAGTCAAAAATCATAAAGATGGAAAGTACAGTAGTGGTTGCCAGGGTGTGAGAGGAGAAGAAAATGGGGATTTATTGCTTAATGGGTGTAGAATTTGAGTTTTGCAAGATGAAATGAGTTCTGGAGTCAGTAGTGTGAATAATATGGATGTACCCAGTACCACGGAACTACACACCAGAAGATGGTTAAGACGTAAATTTTATGTGTGTATATTTTACCACAAAAATTTATAAATCAATGGCAAATTCATTATCAGAAAATGTCATTTAAAATCTCAATCTGGGCTGGAGCAGTGGCTCTGCAGTTATGGTGCTTGCCCGGCATGCGCAAGCAGGCGAGTTCGAACCCCAGCACCATGTGCACAGCGAAGTGTTGGAGCAACGAAGGCCACATGAAAAGCTAAATTAAAAAATTGATTTTCTCTCTCTCTCTCTCTGTCTCTCTCACTGTCCTTCTTTCTTTAAAATAAAAAAAAAGAAAGAAAGAAATCTCAATCTGAGATGGAGCAGTGGCTCAGCAGTTTCGGAACTTGCCTGGCAAGCTTGAGGATGCAGATTCAAACTCCAGCACCATATATACAACAGAGTGGTGGAACAATGAAAACCAGATGAAAAACTAAATAAAATTGACTCTCTCTTCCTCTTACTGTCCCTCTCTCTTTAAAAGATAAAATAAAATAAAATCTAGTCCTTTTATTTTCTAGCCTAAGGTAACCTACAGCCAAGATCGTAAGGACATATCTACCACACCACAACATAATTTACTTAATCAGAAAATGTTCCACAAGCCGTCATTGGAAGCACGCACTTCTCGAAGTAAGATTTTCAGTTTTTTCTCCATGCAGGATAGCAGTCAGGCTGTCCTGAGCTATCCCTGCCTTACATGGATAATTTCTAAACACACAGAGGCATCCTTCCAACTTGGGTATAAGAAGAAGATAAAGTCAAAAGAAGATTTCAGTGCACATATTAATTTTTGAAAATCTCAAAAACATAAACAGGCTTTAAAAAGACCATATGCTTGTCTTCTTCAATTTCCAAACCACAGTGGATCTACTGGGAATGATTATTCTAAGGTCCCCACAATAAATGAAACCCAAGGTAGTTCCAACAAATAATGAATTCACGGTGGAAAAGGAATTGCACTCATTTGCTGTCTTATCCCAAGTTTTGTTTTCTGTCCAAAGAAATCCATGAGGATGGGAAAAAAGAAAGGAGCAAAACAGGAGGCACTCTTGCAATATTTATAAGTAAAAATGTACTGAATTAGTGGACTCAGAAGATTTCGACAGTTTGAGCAAGATTTCTAGTGTGAACATTACCAAGGGCATTAGAAGCCAACAGCTCGATTCCGCCATCAGTTCCCTACTGTTCTACCATAGGAAAATTTTTTTCTTGTTTTCTTCAGACTGTCCACTGTGGACTTGTGAAAGTCAAAATCAAATTAAAAAAGACTATATGAAGTGCTCTCTATACAAATCTGTGTTGTTCAACATTATAGCCTATCTTTAATCCATTGAATCAGGTTTAGAACTCAGATTCCTTCAAAAGATTTCTAGGCATTGGCTTGAATTTTGCACAGAAATCAAAATTCCATAAATGTAAGTGTATATTAGCCAGGCTTTTTTCACTGTGATAAATCAACTTATGGGGAAGAAAGTTTACTTCGGCTCACAGTTTCAGAGGTTTCCAATCTATGGGCACTTGGCCCCATTGCTCTTGGCCAAGGTGGCACGGTACATCATGGTGGGAGGGGACCAAAGAGGAAAGCAGATTGAGAGAGAGAGAGAAGGAAGGGTTGGGGTCCCTATGTCCCCTTCAAGGGTGCTTCACCAATGTCCTAACTTCCTTCCTCTAGACCCCACCTCCTAAAGCCCCACCCCCAATAATGCCACAGCCTGGTAACCAAGACTTTAACCCTTGAGGCAATGGGGACGTTCCTGATCCAAACTATGGCAAAGGGTCTAAGAGAGATCCCATCAAAAAAAAAAAAAAAAAAAAAAAAAAAAAAAAAAAAAAAAAAAAAAAAAAAAAAAAAAAAAAAAAAAAAAAAAAAAAAAAAAAGAAAGAAAGAAAGAAGAAGAAAAAGTAAATAAAAGTAAGGTCTAGAAGGCAATATTTGTGAGATGTCCATTCACTCCAAATTAATCTATAGGTTCAACACAAACTCAGTGAAAGTCCCAGTGAGTTGTTTTGTAGACAATGACAAACTGATTCTAAAAGTTCTATAAGTTGAAGGAATTTTCATCTCCAAACCAGTTGGAACCTTCTCACTATACAATTCCAGTACTTAGTATAAAGCCACATTAATTAAGACAGAAAGATATTGGTGAAAGTGTGAACCACTGGTGGGCTCTAGAGTCAGTGGCATCCAGGTAACAATGAACACACCTAAGTCCCAGATCTTTGTTTGTGAAGACCTTTTTCCAGCAGAAAAAAAAATCTTCTAGAGGTAGTCAATTCCAGAAGCGGGGTAGGAAAAAAATCCAAGATGAACCTGGAGCATCTTGTGGCATCAGAAGGTAAGCGAGTGCTCAAAAAAGAATCAGTACACATGGAAAAGTCACAGGAGCCAAACCAAAGGAGTTCCCACTGTCCAGAGTGTGAGAAAATCAATGATAGGTTGGACTATGCCAACAGAATACAACAAACATCGATGAGTCTATAATGACAAAAATGAATAACTATGTGTAAATCAGTGAGAGAAAGAAGCTTTTCCAAATCATAAATGTAGAAAAGAAGTAGGAAATAGAAATTTACCACAAGAATACTGTGGTATTAATTCTTACAGGTATGATCTACCAATAAATGCTTATATTAATGCACAAAACTTCAAGGAGAAACATTACTTGCACAATGTGGAATTATCCTACCCAAGGTATTTATTAATTCAAAAGTAAAAGCAACAATTTTTTTTAAGAGACAGAGAGAGAGAGAATCAGTTTTATTCAGTTTTTCATGTGGATTTCGTTTCTCCAACACTTTGTTGTGTACATGGAGCTGGGGTTCAAACTCGCATCCTCACGCATGCCAGGCAAGCACAGTAACCACTGAGCCACGGCTCCAGACCCAAAGTAGCAATTTTTAATGGAAAGATGCTACAGATACGGCCTTAGCTAACTGATAAAGGTTAGCACCACCAGTGCCGAGACTTGCTGAAATCATGTGTATCAAGAAGGGCTCCTCATATCTATGGTACACATGTTCAAAAATGTAGAAGTTAAATCTACTCATGAAAAGCCATTGGACAAAGCCAAATTGTAGACATCTGTACAATAACTATCTAGTGACCTTCAAAACTGCTGGGTCCTGGAAGACATAGAGAGACTGGGGCTCTATCACAGATGGAGAGAGACTGTGGAGATATGAAACGTAATGTGGAATCCTAGGCCATGGGTGGAGATCAGTGTCAGGGGCTGGCAAAAGAATACTCATAGGAAGACTGATGGAATCTGATTAAGTCTGCAGTTCCATTTAAATAACATTAATATGGATAGTAATAAACTTATCCCTTTAATAAAAGTCCCCTAGTTTCCATAATTCAGTCTAAAAAGGAAGTCCCCATGGTAGGTTAGTGTGACTATTAAATGAATTTAAAGACAAGAAATAATTAAGAATAAGTAAACAGATGGTAATAAATTAATATTTCAGGTGCTGCCAAGCAACATAACCCAAAGACACAGTATCATGTACCAAAAATATTTTCACACTTCATAATCCACCGATCACTCTGCTTCTCCCCGTACATAAATCTATTGTTCTGTCTTCATCTCTCTTTTTCTTTTCCTCCACCTTCAGTCACACTTTGCATTATATTCACAGAGAACATGGAATAGACGTATATTTCGAAATAAAATTTGGCGATCAAATTTCACAGTTACTCTACAGAAGCTTTTAAAGTTTCTCTCTTTCAAAACAAAAAGCTAGCATTGTGTTAAGGTGAGTGTTTTCCCTGTAAGTCTTAAATTGATGCAGCAGGTGCTGGTTGACTGGCTCTTGATAGAAAATGTGCTCCTGTCTCTGGCAAAAAGCTTAGAAGTTTACTCAGAATGAATTGTCAAAGTATATTTTCACAAGATGCTCTGAAATAAAGAAAAAACCCACAGCACAGGAAGATGTTATTCGTTAGCATTATAAATCAACCCAGTTTCCGCCTTCTTGTTCATAATCATGCTGCAACTGAACAAAATACGTGAGTAGTCAGCTAAAAGGTAAGTAATTTCAAAGCTTGACTGCTCTTTTTCATATAAGAGCTTAACTGTTATTTGCAAAAAATTATCAAATTTTGTTGCATTTCTTTCTATGTTGCCTTGACTTTCTAAGAAAACAAATTATATTGAGTGCTGATTCTGTACAAATTAGAAGGATGAGAGATGCTTCCTTAGTTAGTAGCCCTATAATTTTTACCAAAATTAACTTCAATTGGGGCTGAAGCACTTTGAGAATCTGTCATCCTAAATACCTTCACTGGGGA
>PVKS010029045.1:0-25743 GCA_004027875.1 Aplodontia rufa
AAAGACACACATACCACATAAATAAATCTTTTCTTCTGAGGATGAAAAGGTATGTCCTTTAAGGGAATCATGGAGACGTTGTTCATTCCACTAAACAAAGTTTGTGAATGATCCATCTATATTTACAACTTTCTCCCCTCTGTGGCCTCTCAACTCAGATGCTCCAATTTCGATACTGTGGCAAGATTATGCTAATTCATGACCAGATTGATATTCTACGCTGAAAGAAACTTTTGGATCACACTTCCCTAGTCACAAAGTCCAATAAACTTAGGACTGAACACTGATATGGCTATGATTTCATCTTTGATCCTGGAAAGTACACTCAAATAAATCTAAATAATAATAAATCAAGAATATAAATATTTTAGTGGCCTGGATACACATTTGATTTTAGTAATGTAGAGGGTTGCTTTATATTTTAGTTAAATGCTCAGGCAGAAACAATTTTCTGCTCAAAGGAACAGCTTTAGGTATCAATTTTACTCATTGTATTACAGTTTTATGACAAGCTTTTCCATGGTAGACACTCCATTGATCAGCATTAGTAAGCATCAGATATTCAGTCATCTAAACTCACATTGAATCTCTATCTCACCACGTCCACAATCCCTGGCCTTGCAAGAAACTTTTTATTATAACAGAAAATGTTATTTAATGTTTGGGTACTGGGCTGCTAATCTAGGGTAATCTTATCTAAAACTTTGTTTCAAATATGTAAATATATTTCTACACTTTGATCCTATTATCTATTGCAAGTTTTCATTAAATCAAATAGCATGCCTTGGCTTCATTACTCTTCAAAACGTTCTGATCTTCAACCTCCTCCCCTGCATGCTGTAAACTAGTGTGGCTTTTCAAGGTCAGGAGGCAGATATCAGGAGACCTTTATAGAGAACATATTCCATAAAATACAGTAAAAGAGAAAAATCACAGTTCTTCAAAAATTTGAAAAGCAGTTTGGCTTACTAAGGCATTGGATCTGATTTCCAAGAACAAATCCAATTTTTCTCAGTCTCTAGTGGCAAGTATTCATGTAATTGAGTATAATTTGTCTCAATTGGCCATTTTGCTCAAGAACAATTTAGGATTGAGCTAGTATAAATATGTAAAAAACCCATGCCACGCAGTCTAGCTAACTATAAGAAATATGTAACAAGGCAACCTGCATTATTCCAAAATAATATCTGTCTATATATCCTTGTTTACATTGACCATTCCCATTGCCAAACAATCACCATTTACATAAAGGTTTGATTACTGCCTGTAAGAAGTAATACTCACATTTAACTCTGCAATGGCACATTTTTGAAACTCAGTACTTATGTAGCATTTTTCACCTGAAGATTTTTTCCAAAGTGTTTGAAATGTTCTAATGCCAAAGAAAAACAAGCAAAGAGAAACCTTATCATTTTACTTTTGACAAGTTGATTTCCTTCACATTGAAGTCATTTAACCACATAAATCTCTTCACTCTGACATTCCTAAATGTAGTAAACAGAACAGAAAAGAAAGAAGCACCATGTATTTCTTGATCACAGAAAAATGTAGACCATGACATTTATTATGTAGTTGATAGCTTTAATTAAATTAAATCATAACCCTTAAACAAGGATGATAGACCCAACAACATTGAGTGTGTTACCAGAAATCAATAAATGTTAAGAAAAAGCAGCAGTAAGACTGAAGGCACAGTTTTTCCTAATTATCAAGTCTGAGGTCACCTTTTAACAAGACTTTCTGCACAAGCAACAACTTCTTGAAATTTATGACTATACTATACATATAACAACAGGGGTATGAATAATAATAGTAAGAATAGTAATAATATATCAGCATTCACTGAGTTCTGCCAATGTACCAAGCAGCATGTTACACGCCTTGCACACATTTGCTTTACAAACATAACCCTAAACACAGTACAATTAGACTAGTGCTATTATTTGTGGTGGTTGATTGCTGACACTGCACTATATAGAGAACTTGGACTCAAACTCAAGTCCCACTGAATCTAAACCTTGAGCTCTTACACTTATTCTGTCTAAAAGTATTAAGGAAAAGCTATTTAGGAAATCCCTGCATTTATATTAAAAGAATTTTAAAGAGAAGATTTTTTAAAATTTTGATATAGTTAAAGCTTCTAAATGTTTTTGCACATACTCTCAACTGAAAATTTTATATGGTTTTCTCAAAATGTATATATAATTCTTCCTATATTTCTTCTCTGCTTTATATTCTAGAGATCATATATATTTAGCCTGGCAATATTACTCTTTTTCAGTTAGCAAAAACTTTGCTTTGCTAATTTGGTAAAAGGTTTTGTAAAAGTGAACAAAGTCTGAGATATTTTATGACATTGATACTTAAGACAACCTTCATAACACAATGTACAAAAAATGTAATAGATATTACTCTGTATAACCTGATATTCATGCCATTACAGAGAAATGAAAACAAGCAATGTGTAAAGCAAAGTAAATAGAGCTAATTTTTTGATTTTTTTAATTAAGAAATTTATTTATTGTACAATCAAAAATGCATCCAAAGTAACAATATGATATCCATATATTCTTTAATTAGATTTACACCCTAGATCCACCCTATTCTCCCACCCTTACCCCTTCCCACCTGCCCACTCCCCGCTCCTTCCTGATACATCTCTATGAATGCCTTAGGTTATGTGTTACTATGCATTTGCTAGGTTTAATTCATGAGGGTTGACCACCTTTTACACAGGCCTGAGTCCAGCTCTTGCCTCCACAGATAAGACATTTGACCCTGGATTGGCTAACTTCACTCAACATGATTTTTTCCATCGCCATCCATTTACCTTCAAAGAATGCAATATCATTGTTTCTAACTGCTGGGTAGAACACTATGGTATATATATACCACAGTTTTTGGATCCATTCATCCAGTGACAGGCATCTGGGTTGGTTCCATAATTTAGCTATTGTAAATTGAGCTGCTATGAACATGGATTTTACTGTGTCACTGTAATGTGCTGATTCTAACTCCCCTTGAAAAATACCCAGGAGAAGGATAGCTGGATCATATGGTGAGTTCATCCATAATTTGTTTAAGATTCTCCACACTGCTTTCCAGAGGGGCTATACTAGTCTGCAGTTCCACCAACAGTGTGTTAGTATTCCTATCTCTCTGCAACCCCACCAGCATTTGTTATTCTTTATATTCTGCATTTTTGCCAATCTGACTGGCATGAGGTGAAATCTTAATGTAATTTTGATTTGCATTTCTCTTATTATTAGTGACTTAGAGCACTTTCCCATGTATTCATTGACTTGCTCAAAGTCCTCTGTTGAGAAGTTTCGATTTAGCTCTTTGGCCCATTTATTGATTGGGTTGTTTAGGTTTTTGAGGACTTTGTAAATTCTGGATACTAGTCCCCTGTCTGAAGAATCACAGGCCATGATTCTCTCCCATTTTTTAGGAAGTCTCTTGAGAATTTTGATAATTTCCTTGGATGTGCAAAAGCTTTTTAGTTTTCTGACATCCCACTCGTTGATTTTTGACTTTACTTCTTTCACTATAGAAGACATGTTGAGAAAGTCTTTGGCTACTCTCAAATGCTGGAGTGTTGGTCCTTTCTCCCAGGAGTTGTAAGGTAGCTGGTTTAATTCCTAGTTCCTTGATCCATTTTGATTTGATTTTCATACAAGGTGAAAGATAAGAGTCTAATTTCAGCTTTCTTTAAGTGCCTGACCAATTTGTCCAGCACCATTTGTTGAATAGGCTGTCTTTTCTCCATGTGATATTTTGTCAAAGATCAGATGTTTAAAGATTTGTGGGTTTGTTTCAGGGTCTTTTATTCTATTCCATTGATATTCATTCCTATATTGACACTAACAATAAAAGGGCAGAAGAAGAAATCAGGAAACTGGTCCCATTCAAAATATCCTCAAAAAGAATGAAATACTTCAGAATTAATCTAACAAGGGAAGTCAAAGACCTCTACAATGAAAATTATCAAACACTGAACAATGAAATTCAAGATTACTTGAGAAGATTGAAAGATGTTCCATGCTCTTGATTAGACAGAATAAATAAAAATGGCTATTCTGCCAAAAACAATTTATAGATTCAATGCAATCCCCATCAAGATACCAATGTCATTCTTTATAGATACAGGAAAAGCTAATTCTCTAATTCGTTTGGAAAAATTAGAAACCCAGAGTAGCCAAAACATTCTAAGCAAGAAAGATGAAAAAGGTGGTTTTGTTATACCAGATCTAAAACTATACTATAAGGGCTAATCTTAAAGAACTATGTCAAATATTTTTCCCTGTAATACTTCTCAGCTTTAATATCCTCCATCTTTACATTTTTATCTGGTAGGTTGGACATTAAGTGGAGAGGAAGAACACTGGATAAATTTGATAATCATTATGCTTTATAAGGCTCCAATGCTCTGTTGAAATACCCATGATTTTGTCTCAGTGTAACAGAATAAGAATGTTTGACTATAGCTCTAAATGCAACTCAGGATAGATCAATTCCATCCCTTTTATGGGAACCAGGAAAATTAAAATTGTAAACTTCTCTAACATAGAATTGGTAAACTGTTTTATCCACAGAATCATTAATAATATAAGGCAAATACTACAAAATTATACACAGTTGCACATTAAAACTAAGAAGTTAATATAGTACTTTAAAACCATTGTGAAACTGTGCATTACAAAACATTATAAATACAGGGCAAAATTTTTATGGTGGGCTACTTACCATAATGCATTATTTTTAAACCTGAATTTTAAAATGTAAGAATGCATAGATAGATGATGCTTGTGGGTTAAAGGCACTAGAATTACAAGGCAATAGAATAGGCAAGGGAAAGAGAAGCTGCTATGAGCCTCTCTGTAGAATTGTTCCCTCCTACCTTCCTTCCAATATTAAGGTTGTTAGGTTTGTTATTTTAGAATACACCACTATCACAATAGAGCATCAGGAAAGCAACCATACATGCTAGTTTTCTTGGAACAATTCTAAATTATATTAATTATGGTATAAAAAGCTAAAAAAGCATCTCTACATGTGAATTGAAAGATAGATTATGTAGATATTCTGGTTATCATGAGTTTAAGGCCTGATGGATTATAGATTCTTTAGACCTCCTAAATTTTTCCTATATAACTTCTGTCCCTTTATCTCTGCCTGATATGACCCATTTATTGATTGGATTATTTGTGAGTTTGAAGTTTAGTTTCTTTAGTTCCTTGTATATTCTGGATATTAGCCCTCTGTCCGAGTTGTAGCAGGCAAAGGTTTTCTCCCATTCTGTAGGTTTTCTCCCATTCTGTAGGTTCTCTCTTGATGCTCTTGACTAGATCTTTAACTGTGCAAAATCTTTTTAGTTTAATTGTATACCATTCATTTCTTCTTGACTTTACTGCTTGAGCCATGGGAGTTTTGTTGAGGAAGGCGCTGCCGACCCCTATGTCCTGTAGTGTTGACCCTACTTCTTTTACTAGTAAGTTTAAAGTTGTTGGCTTAATATCCAGGTCTTTGATCCATTTTGATTTAATTTTTGTGCAGGGTGAAAGATAAGGATCCAGCTTCAGTTGTCTACTCATGGCTGTCCAATTTGTCCAACACCATTTGTTGAATAGGCTTTCTTCCACACTATGCTTTTGGCCCCTTTATCAAATATCAAATAGTTAAGGATATGGGGGTTTGTCTCAGGATCTTCTATTCGGTTCCACTGGTCTTTGGTTCTGTTTTGATACCAATACCATACTGTTTTTGCTACTACAGCTCTGTAGTATAATTTCAGGTCAGGGATTGAGATACCCCCTACTTCTTCCTTCCTGTAGAGTAATGTTTTAGCTAGTCTGGGTCTCCTGTTATTCCATATGAGAATTGCTTTTTCTATATCTGTGAAGAATGCTATTGGTATCTTGATGGGGATTGAATTAAATCTGTATAGGGCTTTGGGTAGAATGTCCATTTTTATTATATTGATTCTGCCTAACCATGAGCATGGAATGTTTTTCCATTTACACAGGTCTTCTGTAATTTCTTTTCTTATTCCAACAAATGTATTTAAAAAATGTTCAAGCTCACAATTCTTAAAGAAATGAAAATTAAAATCACATTGAGTTACATATCATACTGACTAGGACGGAGAGATAACAAATGCTAGTGAGGGTGTGGAGAAATGGAACTTTTGCCCACTATTGATGTGGATTTAAATTAGTAAAGCCAATATGGTAAAGAGTATAGAGGTTCCTCAAAAAAAATTAAAATAGATGTACCCAATGTTCCATCAATTCTACTACAGAGTATATATCCAAAGGAAATAAAATCAATATGCCATAAAGACCTCTGGACTCCCTTGCTAATTGCAACATTGTTCACAGTGGTCAGAATAAGGAATCATTCTAAGGCTTCATTATTGAATTGAATAAATGGCTAAAGATAAATATGGTACACAATGGAATACTATTCAGCCATAAAAATAATGAATTCATGTCATTTGTGGAAAGGCTGGATAAACCTGTATTACATTAAGTCAAGTGAAATGAACCAGGTCCAGAAAGATAAATACTGCATGATCTCACTCAGTTGTGAAATCAAAATTTTATCTCAAATAGACTGAGAGTAGAATGGTGGTTTCTAGGGGCTGGGGTTGTTGAGGGCAGTGGAGAGGGTGGTTGTAAAGTAGGTGTTGGTCAAATGATACAAAAAAAAAAACAATTAGAACTGGAAATAAGTTCCATATATTTATTGTACAATGTAATGACTATCATTAATAATACATTTTGGAAAATGCTAAGTGGACATAGTGTACTCACCCAAAATAACAAATGTGTGAGATAACATATATGTTAATTACTTAGACTTAGTTACTCCATAGTGTATGTACTTCTAAACATTGCACTGTACATGGTAAATACACTTTTATCTGTCAATTTAAAAAAATAAAAGATATCTACTTAGCCTTAAAAATCTGATAATGCTAATTTATATTCAATTTTCTTTTTGGTCAAAATATAGCAGTTTTTTATCCTAATGTTTTGAAGACATATTTTCATGCTGTACACCTTCTGTTAATATAATAATCCTTTCTACATAAGTATAGAAAGTTTATAGTTGTATCATTCTGATAAATATTGAAATTTACTTTTATTGTCTTTTTCAAAATCTCTATTAGAACACCATCTGAACCATGGGGAAATTCTCCTGGCTTGCAGTCCATTTTTATGCTTCAATGGACCTTCTAATATCAATTCAACTTCCTGGGACATGGTATCTTCTTCACCTGGCAGTGAAGGACTACCTTGGTGCAGATGTAGAGTTTTGGGTTCAGTCCCACTTGTGCTTCTAACAAATTGTTTAACTTTGGAGAAGTCACTCTGACTGCGATAAGTAAGTTCTCACACATGTAGGGAGAGCAAATTGGACTCAAGATTTTTTGTTTCTTTCACATTTCTAAAATTTTATGTTTTCAGGACCTTTAGCTATTTATTCAATACATTTTATTTTCATGTGATGCTAATAAGGCTTTTTGTATATATATGGTCAATTACAGACCTGTATTGTTTTTGCATAGCTCTCTTTTAAATATGTAATTAAATTTTATCCACTCACTTTATCCTTGCAGTAGCTTTGCCTCATTGATATTTATTGTTTATTGTGGAAGGATATTACTCTAATTTCAGTGATTTAGATGAAATAGTGATTCAGACTCAAGCTTGCTGTTTATATAAGTTTAATTTCATGTGATAGAAACTCTAAGATACAATTCTTTATGGAAGATAAGTCTCCATATTTTGACATCTACACATAACAGTTTCAGGCAGCACAAAGAATCCAAGTTCCCTTATCTTTGGGTTCTGCTACTGAGTGGGGGTGGGAGAGTCAGGCTGTGTAGTTTGAATTTTGGGTCCATGAAAAGGAAATTGGTCCTTTTTCTTTAAGAGGTCAAAGAACAGAGCCTCAGTGCTCCAGATAAACATGCATATCAACTTGACATCCCCTCTGCTAACAAACAAAGGTGCTACATTCCTTAACAAAAGGTGTTCTGTGACACAGACACAGACCGACCTCTTTAAAGATTCTGGAATGTGGCTAAGTGGTTAAAATGCTCTAGGTTCACTCCCTGGTACACACATACACACACACACAAAATTTAAAAGGGAAAATATTAAGTAGGGAATAAGAAGTCTCATCAGACTGGTAAACATATATGTTATGTATTACTGGAAATAGAAGCACTGGTAGCGCTGAACAAATGTTCAATGCATTGCTCTTCCTCATATCTGTTATGCATCATATTTTCTACATTTTTAGCAACATATCACAGTTCTAGTACTTCATATCTGTTTTAAGCAATCAACCTAGAAAGATATAAGATTAATATTGTTTTTTAAACTAATAATCAACATGAATAGGTACTTATTATAAACTCAAAACAGTATTTTCAAAGTACCATATATTTGATGAAAATTTTGAGATCTGCCTTTCCCAAAATAAAAAATACCTATTCAATAACAGACTATAGAAACTATATTGGATGTTATGGTTTGTAGGATATAGTTCAGTCCATTGTCATAATCTAGTTTAATAACTTTATGCTGTACAGATGGAAAAACTTAATAAATCTTTATGAAAGGACTTTCAGTGGATGACCTTCAGATTTTATCCATCTTGACCTGGATCAAACAAGAATTGGAAGTTCAATCTTGTCCTGAGGCCAAATGCTCCACCTTCCTGAGGTTGCTCCAACACACCCAGAAGATGCAGTAGAACCACATTTCTTCCAACTTACTACAACATAAATTGGAAGAAAGGCTGCAAAATAAAATGTTCCTGATTCAGAGGGCCAGCCTAGAGCTGAAATGAGAATTTTAGGTGTTTCACCAGGAACCCAGGTTCTTCAGCTCCTCGTTTAAAAATAGTTCACAGATAATTTTTTACATTTTCTATAATAATCTCTAAGCATCCAAATAAAAATAAAATCATGCACCTTTGGATTCATAATGAGAACATTATTCTTATCTAATATATTATCAGCATGCTATACACAATGTCCATGCTTTATTTTATTCTTAAAATACTGAGCCTAGAGTCTACAGATATGAATATACTTAAACTTACTAAATTGACTCCATATATTATTTTTAGAGTTTCAACAGATTTTTTCAGCTTAATTCTCTAAGTGCATATATCAAAGAAAATGCTGGTCATGCCTAATTATTAAAATACAAGTTTTTCGAAATACAGGTGATACCTTCTACCAAAATTTGTAGCATATCATAGTTATACATAATAATCTCATTAAATGCCTACTAGGTAGCTAATATTGAGTTAGAACTAAAAATGGACAATTATACCTTATGTAGTAACTCTGAATACTCTAGTAGAGGACCCAGATGTATATGCAGCAACTAAATGCTATTTGATACAGCTATTAGTCTTCTTTTTTCAAGTTTTTTTTTTATTAGTTGAATGTGGACTTACAATTGAGGGGAAATCATTATCAATCAAGAACAAATGTATATTTACATAGTTAGCCAAGGCTGATGTGATGTCATGGTTGCCCCCCTTGGATTCCCCTTGGTTCTATGTTTCCCCGCAAAGAACCCCTGTGTTAAATGGACTTCTCCTGGAGGTCAGAGATCTCCTTCTGAGATGATTCTCCCATACTCCCTCCCTCCAGTCTCCTTGATATCCTTTCTAATCCCTCCACCCTCCCTGCTTTCCTCCCTATGTCTCCAGGTGTCCTAGGTAAGGAACCCCTGTTTGTGTAAAAGTTCATACATTTTGAGGTTATTATTGTCTTAGTCATCTAACATACTGTTTCCAGTTGTATTCTACTTTCCACAAATGACAGAAAACATTTGACCCTTGAGTCTCTGAAATTGGGATACTTCACTTAAGAATAAATGAATGGGATGCAATTAAACTAAAAAGCTTTTGCACAGCTGAAGAATTAGTAAAGAGCACCAAGAGAGAACCAACAGAATGGGAGAAAACCTTTGCCTGCTACACCTGGGACAGAGGGCTAATATCCAGAATATACAAAGAACTAAAAAAAACTAAATAAAAAAATCACAAATAATCCAATAAATAAATGGGCTGTGGATCTAAAAAGAAACTTCTCACCAGAGGAAGTCCAGAAAGCCCATAAATGTATGAGAAAATACTCTACATCATTAGCAATAAGAGAAATGCAAATCAAAACTTCAACGAGATTCCATCTCACTCCCGTTAGAATGGCAAAAATGAAGAATATGAACAACAACAGATGCTGGAGGGGCTGTGGGAAAAGAGGAACACTGTCACATTGCTGGTGGGAATGCATACTGGTTCAGCCACTCTGGAAAGCAGTATGGAGACTCCTCAAAAAATTAGGGCTGGAACCACATATGATACAGCTATCCCACTTCTGGGTATTTTCCCAAAAGAGTTAGAATCAGCATATTACAGCGATATGGCTTCATCAATGTTTATAACACCTCAATTTACTATAGCTAGACTATGGAACCAAGATGCCCCTCACTCAACGAGTGGCTTCAAAATCTTTGGTACATACATACAATGGAATACTACTCGGCCATTAGAGAAAACAATATTATGGCTTTTGAAGCCAAATGGATGGAGCTATTAGTCATTTGAGACTGCTATATGATACTAGAACATAAATTCTTTTCTCTTAGGCAGGGAATAGTGAGGGGCCAGGAAAGATTCATGAAAGTGATTATAAACCATGGCAGGAATTTAAATGAAGGAACACAGTGATGTTTTAAAAAGATTCTTCTAGGGTTAATATAGACTACAGACTACAAAGAAGAGTACAATTAAAAGGCTACTGCAATAAACCTGAAGCAAGAGCTTATGAAGACTAGAAACAAAGGGTGCTTTAAGAATCTACAAAAATAGAATATAAAAACAGAACAATTAAAGAATATCGAATTGCATTGTGAAAGAAATTGCCTAACTTTTTGAATACCTGAAGCATTCTTATGTAAGGAATGTTAACCACATGGACAAATGGGAAGAGACTGAAAGCAACATAGAAGAGCAGTAAGGAACTCACCCCTAGAAATGGAGGAACCTGGTTAAATTTCACAGAGACCACTTCCTATGTATGTTAACATGCCCAAATTACTTAACTTTCTTTGACCTGAATTTCCTCCCCTAAAAGTAGAGGAGATAATACTTAAAAGAAAGATAATTTAAAAAGACAATGGTGGGTTGGGTACACATTAAGCATTTAATAAATATTATCTATTATTATATCAGGAGTAATGGTAAATAACAGGTCAGATCTGGGGCTGCCCTTTTTATGGAATTGTTATCTAATGCATGCATTCTTGTAATATAGTTCTTTACACTTAACGCCAAGAGTAGCCCAGATTTTTCATCCCATGTATAACTGTTGGGATGTGCTCAGATTTTGAAAGAGAAATAAAGACTATAAAGTCCTATACTATAACTAATTGCAAACAAAGTAGTCATTTCATTATATCATTCTAAAATATTCAATTTAAAAAGCTTATATGTCAGTGGTCTTAAAAAGAGTAAAGCATGTTTCTATTTCTATTCCTTATACATTTCATTATACCGAAATTTGTTTTTTGTCCTTCTAAAATGTACATTAATTTAAAAATGGGAAATATTCCATCTCAATACAATGAATATACTAAATAATGTACTTTAACAATTCTTTCCTTTAAAGATCTCACCCACATCAATGCAGAGGATCATCCCACCACACAATGCCACACTATTTTATGGAGGCAATTTTACAATAATGAACAGTGATATTTAACAATTGCATTAGGCTAAGAGGACAATCACTTCTCAATCTGAAAATAAAACTTAGAACTTTAAAGAATCATTTTTTTCTTTGCAAATTAAAATGTTCCCTTTAAGCACTGAGAACAATAACATAACTTCCACTTTCAGAAATTTCTAGATCAATGAAATGTAATGAGAGAATAGAGTTCTCACTAATAGGGGTAGTTTCTAGTTCATTTATGGTGAATTCTATAAATTGAACAATTATATTTTATTATTTTCTTCTGAATTTTGAACATAAATGAGCATAGGACCATAGTCTCAATTTGTTTATCTGATTGACAAAAGCAAAGCTCATCTGCTTTGCATGTTATCCAGACAGATTATATTGGTAACTAACAACCACAGGGCTCAAGTGATCAAAGAAAACAAGCTGTCATGCCTGATCAGGAGAGGAAACCAGAGTGTTCCCTTCAAGAGCAGCTAGTTACTGAACCCAGGAGCTGCCACTCAAGACTCACTGTCCTTTTTCCTTCTTGGAGATGCTACTCCTGCTCATATACACACATGACTTTCTCATCTTCACCCCAGAGTTAACAATAACAATTTTATTGGAAATTCTTAGTAAATAAAAATCTACCATTTGTTGTACCTTTTTAAAAATCAGGTACTGAAATGCACTGATATTTTATACTTAATAATTCATTTAAATGCACAATATTTCATCAGAAAGATGAGGAAGTTGGGCCTCAGAATGTAAGCACAGAATTCCAAATCAGGTCTAAAGCTCTGCTACTCTACCAACCTTGCAGTAAAGGATGTATAAAGATACTTAAGACCACTGCTTACTATATAAGAATAAAAGAAAGGGAAAAAAGTTTCTTCTTTTTCACTATAACCTAAAAAGATTTATCATGATATCTACTCTACTTATAGCTTGCTAGATTATAAGCTCAAAGTGATGCAAACATATCCAGTCAATCCCATACCTGGCTTCAAAATAGAAATCTGTCATGACCCTTCATTACTACAGATTACCAGAAGCATGTGTGAAATTGTTGGATTTTTAAGCACTTTTATTAAAAAGAGAGAGAATGAAAGAGATACTTTGTGTAACTCAGGAGTATCTAAATTCTTATCAGATGAAAATACCAAGTGATAATATATATTATCAGCTGACAAGCATTTTTCCTGGAAATGTGCTTTGCAATAAATTTGCATTTCTTTCCTTGTAACAAACTTTGGAGAGCAAGATCAAGTAGAACTTAAATAATTTTGAAATGTGTGTAATGAAGGAAAATATGTAATGCTTTTCTAGCAAATGCATGGGTTTGAATCTGTCAGAAAATTAATCCAACAAACTGTAATACTATGTGAGAACAATAAATACTTACAATGTATTTATACAAGCTGAGTTAAAGTCTATACACGAATAATCTCATATTATCCCTGCTGCATACACTTTATTTCTGAATGCCCTTGGTTCTTATGACTTTCCAGTAATTAAAACCAATGAAAGCCATTTACATTCATCTAAGACTCAAAGAACAAAGAAAACGTTGTCAACTATTTGCAGCAAACAGAGCCCCAGTGAAGAATCTCCCCTTTGTTATACATAATCTCAGTCAGCCAGTTCATAACACCTTGCAAAATTAATTACAGGTTCAAAATAAAACCTCAGAATAAAGTGGAGCTGAAAATTCACTAAAGGTTACTATCATATCAAATAGTTATGGTTTATAAACAACTTTTTAAATTGATAGAAACATTATTAAACAAAATTGCATTTATAAACTTCATAGTAATATATAATGCTATATGTGCAGTATAAATAAAGTTTGTTTTATAAATTGCTGTGTTAGACTGTACTTCATTGCTGTGACCAAAATACCTGACAAGAACAACTTAGAAGAGGAAAAGATGATTTTGACTCTTGCTTTTAGAGGTTAAGTCCACGGTCAACAAGCTCCATTGTTCTGGGCCTAATGTCAGGAAGAACATCATGATGGAAGGGTGTGCTGGAGTAGCACCACTCAACTCATGGCAGCCAGGAAGAAGAGAGTGAAAGAGAGAAAGAGGGAAAGGGACCACAGGCATGAAAGAACACTTCCAGGACATGCCCCAGTGACCCACCTCCTCCAATCACGCCCAGTTACTATGTGGACTGGTTAGATCACAGCTCTCATAATCTAACAATTTTACCTATGAATATTTCTGCAATGACACAGGAGCTTTTGGGGGACACCTAATGTTGAAAACATAACAAGTATTTTCAAACATACTATCTCATTTAACTACTATAACAGTCTGTGGCAGTATCATTGGGAAACCACCACCACTGCTATTTCCCCAGTGCTGGAAATACAACTCATAGAAATTACTATATTCAGAGTGAGCAGTAGTGACATTTGATACAAAGTAGAGTTCAAAAGAAATTTGTAATATCTAACTGAACATACATATTCTAACTCAAGAACTCATGTACTGTGTATTCTAGAGTGTTTTACTGCCCAACACACTTGGGAGATACACTCTCCCATTGGCAGCAATTGTTCCAATCTTCTTGGGGGAGGGAATTGACATATCTGAATCTTAGTAAAAGTTAGCATAATTTAAAAATAAATTCCTTCCTATGGTTCTTGGTTCACATTAGGGTGGCTTTCCTCCTTCCCCAGTGACAATCAATGATTTTAGAAGTTCTTAAAATATGGTTTTCCATATTGATGGCACATTAGAATCATCAGAAGAAATAGAAAATACTGATGCTCAGGATCCACCCCAGACAAATTTAATCAGAATCTATGATAGAACTCAAATATTAGCTTAAAAAGAAAGCTCCAGTATGATTCAAATATGCAGATAATGTCAATGCAGACTATTCTAAAACATCCACAAAAATGGAAAGACAGTTCTGACATACAGGAACAGCAGTGTCTATGAAGATGTTCATTGTAGAATTATTTATATTATGAAATACAATAATGACATTACCAAGAAATAAGCTTCAATATTATTCATTTGATGGAATATATTACCATAATTAAAAATAATGATTCAAGAAGACACTAGAAATAAAGAAAATAAATAAGTAAAAAGAGCAATGACCAAGATTATATGTTCCTGATCACAATTCTGTGAATTAGATACATAAAAGAATTAGAAGCAGATATGATAATAAATAAAATCATAGATATGTAAACCATGAATAAGTAAAACCAAGTATCAATCTGTGAATATTTTCTCTATTATTTGTATTGTTTATATTAAATGTGTAACTAAAATGTAGTTGTGAACATTTGCAGAATCATGAAAAGAGACAAAATCTTTACTAAATAACAAAACCAAAGAAAACACATATTCTATGATCACACTGTAATCTATATACTAGGCTAGATTTCATAGTATTGAGTATCAACATGTAGCTGTAAAGGCTGAAAGCCCACAGTTTTCCCCAATAGTAAATGCAGGAAGGAGGTTAGAATATAATGATAATTATATCCAACAGACTTCAGAATACTTCCTACTTAGAATCCAGTAGAGCCATAAAGCAGATGAATACATATATGAGACACTGCACTGGGGACCCTCAAGCTGCAAAAACAGTTACTGCTCTGTCAGTCTCAGAACATATTGCTCTTTGATACATTAAAAAAAAAAAAAACAAGTTCTGTATTTTCCAAAGACTAATGAAGCCTAATTGGAACTAATATGTTAATCTTAGATTTTACATGCTCCAGTGAGCCAGGCAGCCAAACACCCACTGTTGAGTTTTTGACATGTGCATCAGGGCTGAAAAAAGTGAATCATCTGCATGGAATAGCTAGATCTTAGGTTGAAATTGATATAAGATAGGAGTTAAATACATGGTCTAGAAGGCAGAGTGTCCAACCAGCAGGACTACTATAAACAAGGAGCAAAGATAAGAATTTGCCATGTGAGAAAAACAGCAAAGACAGCAAAATGAAGTGAGCGCAGGAAGTGTGTTAAGGAAGACAGCAAAGGGCTGTATAGAAGGGATAGGACAAAAGTTTAGAAATCCTTGAGGGTTCAACAAAAGTATTTGAACCTCAGATAGTGTCAGCATGCATTGCTGAGTAGACATTAATGGGATGACCAAAGGAGCATTGTAGAAATTACAATGCTGGGCTTTATGATGAATTTAAGAACTTCACACAGACAAAATATTTGATAAACGTTTATTTAAGTGGTTTAGGGAGGCCATGTCTCAGTACAGTGGTAATCTGAGGATGTAACTCAAGTAGCTCCTACGTAGAGCATTATTGCTTCTTTGCTCCATGATGGCCAAAATATATCCCAAATTAAGTCAATTGTTGCCCTTTGTCTCAAATGGGCCCCAAAAGAATTTTGCAACCAGAGAATTATTATCTTCTCAGCTCTTGACTTCTGAACGGGACTGCCTTCTAGATACACATGATGAAAAGGTAAGCTTTGGCAAGGCCTCCAGGTAGTGGCAAAAATATGTCAATACTTTTAAGCACAGGATATACCAGCCTCCAATGCTGCAGAGGCAGCATTGTTTGAGCACTGGGAATTTATTTATTCCCCATCTAGATTATGTGGACTACTCAAACTTGGTTATTGGAAACTAATATAACTAATAGGTTTTTTGAGACAAATGCATTAATTACAATAAACCAAGATAAAATTAATTGCAATATAGAGATTTGTATGACTGAAATCAAGCCAAGTATCTGAAAAGTCTTTATAGAGTCCTAATATGGCTATTTCTGCAACCATGACCCAGACAAAACAACGTCTGGTCTCTTATTCGTTATGTGGCAATCTGGCTAATATCACTTAAAGACTTTCTACAATGTGTGAGTTTGTTTGTTTGTTTTGTTTTGTCTTGTTTTTAGGGCTGGGGACTGAACTCGGGGCCTTGCACGTGCTAGGCAAGTGCTCTGCCACTGAGCTAAATCCCCAACCCCAATGTTTTTTTGTTTTGAATAAAAGCCTGGTTCTTAATGTTCCTCTCACAATCCTACCACAAAACACCCCTAGCTGCTACTGTAGTGGAGAGCAGTGAGCAGGTCCTGAAATGCTCCGTCAACAGGAGTCACAGGAAAGAGCCTGGGATTGACAGGCTCTGTGCTTTTGACAACACGGGGAACCAGAGAGACCCAAAGCCCACAAGGATGGGTGTAGTTAGCAACAGCCAGTTGCCCAGTCAACTGCAGCAAGTTCCAAGCAGGCAAGAAGCAGGCAGCTGGATGAGGAAGGTGTGTGGGGTGGGGTTTGGGAGGGAAAAAGGGAGGAGGCAAAAATAGATATTGAAGTGTTTCAAGAATGTGTCACTTTAAAGTCAACAGCTGGTTTCAGCCTTTCATGATGAGAAACATAAATTCCCCTGGCTTCTGGGGAAAACTTACTTTCCTATATCCATGGGCAAGTGCATCTGAGCACAGGGAGAAGAAAGGCCTCTTCCCGCTCTGACTCAGGCCAGGTGGATGAGCACTGCTGTAAGCAGCAGCACCACAGGAAGGAAGTTTGTTATTGAGCAGCTCTGTGACTTTGACAGCATGAGAGACAGCAAGACCCAAATCCAAAAAGATGGACACAGACAGTGAGAATAAGGAAAAGAAGGAAAGAATTCAAAAAGCATTATGAAAAGGAAAGGAGAGATAACATGTTAGGTAAACAGACTGTAGGAAAAGAACGCATCCAAGAAGTCACATCCGTGATCAAGTAAAGTTCTGAAAGTTGGTACTGTGCTCTCTCACCAAGACACTTGCGGCAGAATCCTAATTGTGAGTATGCCAGAGAGATCCGCACACTGGTCAGAATAGCAAGAGCAGAAGTCAGTAGATGTTTATCAGCTTTGATCAAATGACTTACAGAAAACACCAAATGCCACCACACACACACACACACACACACACACACACACACACAAAAACTATTCTTTAGAAAGACAGTAACTGTCCTTTCTGTTATGTAAAGGACCTGATGTTTCAGGCCACATATGAAGTGCAAAACACATCATATTCTTCAGTGGGTACTGTGCGGAAATGATTACAACTATGACAAATCATCTGCCAAAAGCATTTTGGAACATGTGAAGTTTGCTACAAGTATTATTATCATCATTCTGTCCTTGGTGGTTGGCAATAAAATGAAATATTCTGATTTCTTCCAAAGAGGTCAGAAAAAGAAAACCTACTTCCAGCATTACAGCATGCCTGAGATGTCTAAGACATACAAACAAGACAAAACATGTATTATCTGTGCTTGGTGAAAAAGGGACAGTACTTCCCTTTTTATAGTCAAGGATTTGGATCAAAGGGAGCATCTGAGACAGTTTCACAAACAGGTTGGCCCCAAAACAATGACCTTGAGAAAAAATCAGAGAGTTTTCTGCATGAATATTGCTCCTGTTTTCCATCCACCATGTACCTGGAGGTCAGGGCTGCAGGCAAACCTCATCCTTGTAGTGGGGAAGGACAAACCAAATGCCTCCATCGAGCAACATAAAAATGGAATTTTAAAACTAAAAAATATGACCACCGTTTTTACTTCAAGGGGAGAAGTGCTTTAGAATGCCTTCTTTTCAAATGCATCCATAGCTTTCTTGAGTTTCTGGAGACAAATTAGTCTTGAAACAGTTTGTCAGCAGTTCTTTACTAAAATTCATCCTGAAACTAATATTTCCAGCCTTGCATTCCACTAAGTGACAGTTGAAAATGTGATATGTATGTGAAGAGAGGTTGTTCATAAATGGTACATTTGGAAGAATAGTGAGAAATAGAGAAAGCAGAGGCTGCTGATATATTCACAATCTTTTCTGCAGGTATGAAAAGTTTGTCGAAGGTCTTAGCTCCCTTTCTTCAGACTAAGGTTTTTCTAAGGTCATATGACAATAAGAATTTTGAGCTCTATTGAAGAATATACAGAGAAATTTAGGAGATTTAGAGAAATTTCAGGGCAGGAATTAAATTGAGACTTTTGAGTTTACAGGGCACCATGAACTCTTTGAGATGACACAGAATAGAGGCTATATGCATAAAGGAGTTCCTTCCTACTTACTAATTTTTTATGAGTTGGTGTTTTGGCTTCAACATAGTGATTGTAGGCATTTACCAACCTCCACAAGATAAATCTGGGAACTTTCCTTGCAATACAAATAAAATTATAACAATTACATCATGATCAGTAATTTGTATGTGCTATACTAGTCTACACTCAACACACATACTCTTAATTAGCAATTTATTTTCTTTTTTATTAGTTCATTTTAGTTAGATATATAATATTGGTGTTCATTTTGACATAATCATACAGGCCTAGGATAAATTTGCTCCAGTTCAGTCCCCAGTACTTTCCCTTTCCCTCTTCTCTTCCCTTCCCCTGTTCCCTTTTCCCTACTTTATTGGTCTTTCTTCTATATATTTACAGATTTTTTTAAAATTAGTGCATTATAAAATACATGAAGGTGGAATTCACTGTGATATCACCATATATTTACATTTGAAAGTTTGGTCAGATTCATTTCATCATTCCTCCCATCTCCTGTCCCTCCTCCCTCCCCTTCAACCACCTTCCTCTACTCCTCTGATCTATCTTCTATTTTCATGGAATCCCACACACACCTTTTATTTCTTTCCTTTTTCATTTTCCTTATTTTGGCATGATTTCCACATATAAGAGAAAACATTCAACCTGAGACTTTCTGGGGCTGACATATTTCACTTAGCCTATTCTTCAATTCAATTCATTTATCAGTGAATGCCATGATTTCATTCTTCTTTAGGGTTGAGTAAAACTCCATTGTGCATATACACCACATTTTCATGATGGATACCTGGGCTCCTTCCATAGCTTGGCTATTGTATATTGTGCCATTGTAAAAACTGATGTGCCTGTATCACCATAATATTGATTTTAGCTTTTTTGGGTAAATATCAAGGAGTGGAATATCTGGGTCATATGGTGGCTCCATTCCTAGTTTTTGAAGGAATGAATCTTCACACTGCTTTCTGGTGTGGTTATACTAACTTGTAGTCCCACCAACAACATATGAGTGTACCCCCCCCACAATCGCCATTCTCATGGTAGTGAGATGAAATCTTAGTGTAGTTTTGATTTGCTTTCCCTGATTGTTACAGATGCTGAACATTGTTTCATATATTTATTGACTGTTTGTATTTCTTCTTTTTAGAAGTGTCTGTTTAGTTATTTTTCCCATTTGTTAATGGTGTTGTCTTTTTCTTTTGGTGTTTTTTGATTTCTTTAAATATTCTCATAATTAATCCCCTGAGGAGCAGGTGACCAACATCTTTTACTCTGTAGTTTCTCTTTACTCTCTTGTTTTCTTTGCTATGCAGAAACTTTTTAATTTGATAGCAATTTATTTCCAAAATTACTTTGGGAGATAGGTAATAGTATTTTATTCATGATGAAACAGAGATGCAAGGTCTTGTCAAGATCTTAGGTGAAAGAGACAGGATTTAAACCAGAATCTTTCTCACTCAAAAACTATGGTTGTGTTCCATTGCCTAAAGCAGTTGAAGAATTAACATCAAGTGAACCTCAGCAATCAGAGAAATAAAAACAATATTTTATTGCTTGCTGATACTATTTTTAATTGTTGATCATTTTCATTTTTAAAAATTTTTGTGACTTTCCAAATAAAGTTGCTAATTTTTTATTTTTTAAAATTTTGATACTTTTCCAGATGATAGTTTTTACTGTACTCATTCCAAAGTCTAAGAACATTAAAAATTACTATTTTTAGGGGGGCTGGAATGGTGGCTTAGCAGCTATGGCATTTGCCTGGCATGCATGAGGATGTGGGTTCAAACCCCGCACCACATATACAATTAAGTGTCAGAGCAACAAAAGCCACATGAAGAACTGAATACAATTGATTCTCTCTCTGTCCCCCTTTCTCTTTAAAAAACAAGCACCTTTTATGTAAATATTTTTTACATCTCAATTATTTTCTTAGAACAGCTTCTAAAACTCTTATGTTGAAATTAACAGGTCAAAGGGGTATGTAATTTAAATGATTCTTGATACATATTGATGTTATACTTTTCTGAAAAGTTGCTTTTATTTATATTTATGAATTGACATTTCTTTTCATTCATCAAATTATAAGCCTTTGAAAATTAACTTTTTCCCAAGGCATAGAATAGTACTGTAACACATTAATTTCTGCATAGAGTACTCATTTCATTAGCTCATGAATGTGTCTCAGAAACGTTTGCCATCACTTGAAAGCAATTTCTATCATTCTCTGTACAATATTTTCCAGCACAGAGTCAACTGTGGTATAGGTATTCAATAAATATTTGTCAAATGTAATGAATGACAATCTTATTCTTAAAACTTATATTTAAATGTGCCAGCCAATGTGTTTTTTATAAACAACATTTACCTATATATGTATCCCACTTTATTATCCACTACCCAATAAGGGATGTTATGACTAATTTTACAGATAAGCAAACTGAGGTGCACTGAAATTACATGAATGGCTTAAAGTCATAACTAGGTAATGATGACATTGAGCCTAAAGCCCCAGCTTTTTTCAAGGACATTCCCCTGTGCTATACCAAAGGGTGATAGGTCAAAGGGTTTCATACATGCCATAAACATTCAGTTCCCCACACCAACACAATAAAAATCTCAGCAACCAGAATACACAGTGATTTTAGAAAGCATCTATAGATAATAACTTGTATGCTTTATACAATGTGATACTTTCCTTCAAAAACACACCTTTCTTAACAAGTTTAGATTCTATATTTTAGAGTACAAAAGAATATTAAACTTAGATATGATCCTCAGTTCTTTTTGGAAATAACAAAAGTTTCTGCTATGTCAATAAAAGAAGAAAAATAACAGTTATTACTGGTGAGGACCCATGCATGGTATGCCAGGTAATAGGTACAGTCATTAAAATCTGTCAACCACTATACAAATCATTCTTTCTCATTCTTACATCAAAAAATAAACTACTAATTCTGTGTTATGCATTGGTTATCATACTCTAAGGTGCACCAAAATCACCTGGAGGGCTTTTTGGAAAATAGATTTCTGGATTCTACATTGAGTTTTTCAGGTTTAGAAAGTCTAGGATTCAGCCTGAGGATATGCATGACTCACAGGCTCCCTGTTGGTGCTACAGGCTATCTTGAAACTCACTATCTTTATCCCCACAAATGATAGAGGTTGGAACTGAATCTCATCTTGCCTGACTTCAAATATACAGTATTTACATTACCCCAATTGGATGCTAATATAACGTCTTTGAATTAAAGTCTTCTGAATCTTAATTCAGACACAATATGGTCTCCAAAACTAGTATATAAATTAATAAAACAAAGGTTCAGAATTCATGTTGAAATTAAACAAATGGGGACTTACATTGAATCAATTGTCTCTTAATGAGGATTAAATTGATCATCACCAGCTCACTTTAATTTTATTTCTCAGAACAATGTTTCTAAAGGTAAACTTGACCTTAGATCTCATTTGGTTGAACTCTTTCATTGTGCAGATGATCAAGTTGATGCTCAGTGTAAATTCTTAAGATGCCTTAGTGATTCCTCCACAAATGCCTCAAGAAAGCTGGAACTCTTCCTTCCTCCACCGTCTTATAGAACCATCCACTTCCTTCTCCATGCCATGATTCTTTCTTACTTTGCAATAAGTGCGACAATAGCTTTCCTATGATTGGCATTGTCATTCATAATTGATCTTTTTGCCTAACATTTCCCTCTCTTCCGCTGGACTAGAACCACCTAAAACATGTATTACATTTGTGTATTCATTGTACCACTTAAAAAGTGCTCACAGACTTGAATGGAATTTCAATTCATGCTTCTTTCTTTACCACTGTACCCACACCTCCACTATGCTTTCCTTACTCGTTAGTAATTACTTTCTCCCCTTTCAGTACATGCCATACAAAGGACAACTGCTATTATCAGATGATTGTTCTCTATAATATTTAAAGGATTACAATTATTTTAAATATGTAAAGCATGTATTTGTATATGTAGTTATATACATACATTTGATTTAAATCATCTCTTAAATATGTCCACCACACACTTTCTTAGAGAATTAAAAGTCAGTGTATTAGCTATAGATACAACAAATTATTCTGAGAAAGAATAATGGCCCAGAAGACTACAGACATAACTAGAAATTCTTATAATAATGATCTTTTATTCCTTCAGTCCAACTCAAAAGAAATGTGACTTTAGATCACATAGACTAGACGAAAGGACTTCTCCCAATTACTGAAGTGAAGTCAGCAGAAAAAAAATCTCTACTTATGGTTCTGTTTGAATTAATGCAAAAGCAAATATTAAAGCAGAGTGAGAAATGCAGAGGAGTGGTTGAATCACAGGCATCCGGAATTACTGACATCTTTTGTATAATGTGGGGTCATACAATAGTCCAAAACCCCTTTCTCAAAAATGTTCAGACCCAAAAAGCCTTTACAACCTATATACACAACACTTTCCTGGCATTGGTATTGAAAGCTACAACACTCTCCCAGAGAGAAGGGATGTGTTTCCATAATAATAATGATAATAATGGTAACCCTTTAATGGGTGCTTCTCACATACAAAGCACTTTGCATTTCTAAACCTAGCCATGGAAATAGCCCTGAAAAGTAGGCATAAGCATATCCACGTTACAGATTCAGAAAGAGACCTGGAGAGGTACTACTGACCTATTTGATGTCACAAATCAGGGATGTGAGTTTAGACTCTGAGCATAATTTGGATCATTACCTGCTCTTTTAGAAGAACAAATAAATATATATTTCAATGGCAAATGATGTATATTTTTCATATGCATTTCATATATTTTTCGTAACTTTTTTTAAGATATTACTATATTGAAGACAGATGAAGACATGCTCTATTTTCCATCCAATAGAAAACTAAATAGGAGCCTTTCTGAGTATGAGATCACCCAGAAAGTAAATCCAATGGAGATTTTTCTCTGTAGTACATTCTACATGACAAACATGCCATTCTAAGGGGTCAAAAAAAAAAAATCCAAGAAACTGATTTTTTAGTACCCAGAATGCCTCCCTGTTCCCTTGCAAGCCCTGACCTTCCAAAGCAAATGAATGAAATTGAAATCTTCATTTCAAATGTTGTTTTGACCCTTCTCAATTAAATATTGAAGTGCCCTAGAGATATCAGTTCCTTTGCTATCTCTCAATTTGTTTTTTCCACCCCAAAACTGTGCTATAAATATCTTCTTGATTTGGATATATTACATTTTTTCTAGGTTCTTCACATTTGTAATGATAAGCAAATGAGAAAAAAGATTTAGTGGAAGCTGACATCAGCTAAGTTGGTTGCTTAAAGATAAGTAAACCAAATTGTTCAGTGGAGGATTAGGAATATTGCTTATTGGTAGAGCTTGCCTACATGTATGATGCTCAAGGTTCAATCAGCAGCCAAAAAAAAAAAAAAAAAAACCACCCTCCCATGTCCCTAAGATTGTATTCATCACTCCAACTTCAATGAGGCAGTATACACTATAAAGATTTAGAGCTGTCAGGAAGCATAGAGGACAATAATTTATCCAAAAGCCTTCTCTTTCATGGGTCCTAACAAGAATAAAATTGGAAAGATCTGTCTGACTTTGTATCCAGTGAGAGTGGGCTCAAGTTCTATCTTTGCCACTTAGAAGCTAATTGACAGTTAACTTTCCTAAGTCTCTGTTGCCTCATCCATAAAGTATGAATAATAATTCCTGTTTACGGAGTTGTTTTAAGGATTAAAGATGTTTTGTTTAAAATTTCTGCTTTATAAAAAATGTGCATAGACCAAGAATTGTTGATTTAGAGGGAGTGTGGTTTATACTATATTACAAAACGGTGGTTAGCGGCATAGGAGAAACCAGAAACCAGGCTTGCCAACCAGACAAGTGCTCTTCATTAAACCTTACATGAAATATCTAAAGCAGACTCTGCCTGACTTTGTTGGTGATGTTCTGGGATTCATTTATTTTATTTAATACTTATTCTCTGTAGTTGATTTTTTTAATTGATCCTATTTGTCCATTATTTCACTGTTTCTAGGCTGAAATACAAATGAAATTAGAAGACATGAATAATAAACTCCCCTTGAAGTTACTGCACATGTTGTATGGAACATAGGAGCCCCAGCCACCCTGAACATAGAAAGACACATAGTCAGAGCTCAGTTCTGAGACACAATGAAGGCTTCACGGACCTAGAGGATGTAAGATTGCCACTGAAACACACTTGGACCTGCCTTCTGTGCAAAGTTCCTCTTCCTCTGGGTCAATACAGAAGTGACAATGCAGAGTCAGCCTCTTGCCCACTTATGAGCCACTGCTGAAGTTGGGATTAGTATCAGAGATTCTAGTTGGGAGCATTAAAACACTGTTGGTCAGTTTTTTTGTTGCTGTGATCAAACCTAGAGGAGAAAAAAATTATTTTGTTTCCATGGATTCAGAGATCTCAGGACAACTGACTTGTCTGGCCAACTCCATTGCTCTGGGCTTGAGAACATTGCGTAGGAAAACTTCTTAGCTCCTGGCAGCCAGTAAGCAGACAGAGAGAGCAAGGAACCAGGGAAAAAAGAAAATCCCCCTTTGTAGTTTCTTCACATACATACCATGGAATTTTACACAGTAATTAGAAACAATGATATTGCAGCCTTTGAAGGCAAATGGATGGCTATGGAAGAAATTAAGCTGAGTGAAATCAGCCCAACCCAGAGAATCAAGGGTCGAATATTTTCACTCATCTGTGGAGGCTGGAAATAGACCCTGGCCATTGAGAAAGGTGGTCTATTATCAGGTGTTAAATTCAGATATCCTGTAATGTTACACAACCTAATACTTTTTTTAGAGATGTTGGGGGAAGGGGAAGGGAGGGATAAGGGTGGATAACTGGGGGGGCACTCTTGGGGGTAAATCTAATCTTCAGAATCTATATACATTTTATATTAT
>PVKS010029046.1:0-25771 GCA_004027875.1 Aplodontia rufa
CTGGGGCCGGTCCAGACCATGCAGCCCTAAGTGCACAGTGGGGTAAGACCTCTACTCTCACCTTATCGTTATTCAAAAGAAAAGAAAAGGGGGAGATGTGGCAAGCCACGGTGGAAGTTTAGGACGCCATTACAAGATGGCGCCGAGAGCCTTTCACTTTATGATAAACAGGGCCTTGTTTGGTGCGCTTTGAGAGCTATCCAATGGGAAGGAGCCACGCGGCAGCATTGCATAGGGTGCTTTGGGGCTATTTAGGGAATAGCGGGGGCTGAGGGAGAGAGAAGAAGACTGTACCAGGGGCCTGAATAAACTGCTGAAAGAAGATTCCCGTGTCGTGTCTTCCTTGCTGGCGAGTGAGCACGACACAGGGGATGTGGCTCAGTGGTTAAACACCCTTGGGTTCAATCCTAGGTACAAAAAAAAAAAAAAAAAAAAAGGTTAGCTAGGAAAATCTTTCATACTTCTAAGAAGCACGTTGATGGCACCCAAAATCAGCTGAAGCATTTACAGAACACATAGCTTTGCCCTTCAGCACCCCTCAAGAATATTGAGTGAAAATAAGAAAGGGAGGATTTGTTGCCCTTCCCTGGTCATGACCAGCTTGGGTGTTCTAGCTAAATTTTCAGTCCACCCTAATCTTGCTAGTCTTTGAGGACAGGATGTCTGAAGACAAGAAGCTCCTCTTCAGTTGGGCTGGCTGAATCAGTTGGATCTAAGAGACTGCAGGGTGACTTCAGACACCCCCTAACTTCATTCTAACAAAAGGCCCAAACATTCCTCCCCTTAATTAGCCTGTCCCCCTCTCTCATTTCTTTCACCCTGTATCTATAACCTCCTGACCCCCAAAGGGTGGGAAGTTGATTTGTGAATTTACTTCCCATTTCTATTCTTGGCCCAAAATGAAATTCTTCTTTACTGCTCAGTGAGGGGCTAGGTCTTATTATTGGTTCCATAATTCTGAGAGGAGAAAGAACCCAGTCTTCGAGGTCAAAAAATGGTAACATCTTGACTGGAGCCATGAAGTGTCTGAAAGGACTCTCCAGATACGTGCTGCCAATGCCCCCTACATGCTTCAATTAACTGAATGAGGCCACTGGATAGAGTTTTCTCTTCCAGATATCTGGCCTGATAGCAGGAAGCATTTTCTAACAAGCTATTCTAAATCATGTTGGTTTTGCATTTCAATATCTGGAATTACTTTTGGGGATGTTGGCGAAAACAAAACCCAAGGGTGCCTTTTAAGTAAAGGGCCCAGTGTTTACAGTGTACAGTGAAAATAAAATAATGAATACCCTAGAGGGATCTTGAAGGCAGGGCTGGAATTTCAAATTTGTTATAATTATTTTCCATCCCGCTTGAGAGCTATGAAACAGCTCAGAATTTTCCTTAAATGTAATAAACAACCTCACATAAGGGAATAAAGGATGTCTCTGGGTCAGAGTTGCATGGAGAAGGTTATAAATGAGGATCTTAATCCTCGCTGGGGGTATTTTACTTCATGCAACCAACAGCTAATGCTGGGCCCGAGAGGGAAGAGAAAGTAGATGTAAATGGGATCCTTGTTTTGGTACAAAGGCATGGATTAGTAAAATAACCAAAAATAATATTTCATGATATAAGATCACTATTGAGAATTTTTCAGTGTGATAATGGTATTGTGGTCATGCTGCTAACAAAAGAATCCTTACGTTATAGAGATAGCTACCAAATGATTTACTAATGAAATGATGAGTGCTCTGGAATTTGCTTTAAAATAAGGAATGACATATTTATCAATTGGGTTGTTTGTGTTTTTGAAGTTGAGATTTTTGAGGATTTTATAGATTCTGGATATGAGATCCCTGTCAGAAGACTCACAGTCCATGATTCTCTCCAATTCTGTAGGAAACCTCTTGACTATTGATTATTTCCTTGGCAGTGCAAAAGCTTTTTAGCTTTATGGCATCCCATTCACTGATTTTTGACTTTACTTCCTTCACTTTAGGAGACATGTTGAGAAAGTCTTTGCCTACTCCCAAATGCTGAAGTGTTGGACCTAATTTGTCTTCCATCAGTTGCAAGGTAGTTGGTTTAATTCCTAGCTCCTTGATCCATTTTGATTTGATTCTCATACAAGGTGAAAGATAAGGGTTAAATTTCAACTTTCTGCAAGTGGCTTATCAGTTTGTCCAGCACCATTTGTTGAGTAGAATGTCTCTCCTCCATGTAATATTTTGTCCCCCTTTGTAAAAAATCAGATGCTTAAGGATTTGTGGATTTGTTTCAGGGCCTTCTATTCTATTCCGTTGGTCTTCCTTCCTATCTTGAAATCAGTACAATGCTGTTTTTGTTACTACAGCTTTATAGAATAGTTTTAGATCTGGTATAGCAAAATCTCCAATTTTGTCTTTCTTGCTTAGTAGAGCTAAACAGAAACTCTCAACAGAGGACATTGATCAAGCCAATGAATACATGAGAAAGTGCTCTAAATCACTAGTAATCAGAGAAATGCAAATGAAAACTACTTTAAGACTTCACCTCAGGCCAGTCAGATTGGCAAAAACGAAGAAAATAAACAATAATAGATGATGGAGGGGTTGTGGAGAGATAGGTAGACTAGCACACTATTGATGGAACTGCAGACTGGTACAGCCCCTCTAGAAACCAGTGTGGAGAATCCTCAAAAAACTAGATATGAACCCACCAAATAATCCAGCTATTTCTCTACTGGGTATTTTTCCAGGGGATTTAGAATCAGCACATTACAGTGACATAGCAAAATCGATGTTCATATCAGTTCAATTTACAATAGCTAAATTATGGAAAAAACCCAGATGCCCCTCACTGGATGAATGGATCCAAAAACTGTGGTACATATATCCCATGGAGTTCTACTCAGCAATTAGAAACAGTGATATTGCAGCCTTTGAAGGTAAATGGATGGCTATGGAAGAAAGCATGGCGAGTGAAGTCAGCATAACCCAGGGAACAAAAGGTCAAATATCTTCACTCATCTGTGGAGGCTGGAGCTAAATCCTGACCATTGAGAAAGGTGGTCAACTCTCATGTACTAAACCCTGATGGTGTAGTGACATACAACCTAAGGCATTCATAGAGATGTATTGGGAAGGAGGGGGGAGGAGGAGAGGGATAGGGTGGGTAATTAGGGGGGCTCTAGGGGGCAAATCTAATTTTCAGAATATAAATATATTATATTATTTCATTGGAAGCATGTTTGATTGTTCAACAAATAAATTTCTTAATAAAAAAAGAGCTAATATATTCAGAGAGATGTATGGAAGTAAAATAAAAATGTTTAAAAACTTTAGATGCTGTAAAAAACTTAGCAATTGGTAGACTATGTTTAAAGCATGTATAAAAACAGCAAAAATTCACTAACTTCTGAGTCATGCATTGCAATTGTCTTTAGATAGATTAACATGTTGAAGAAAATACAAATGAACTTTTACAATTAATATATTGAAACTTCACTTTCAATAAAGAAAAATGCTTTAGTAAAAAAAAAAAAGGAATGGATGTGGGTGATGGGTAAGGGAAGATTTGTTGCACTGTATTCTCTACTTTTGTATAGGTCCAAATTTTTCCATAATAAAAAGTTCAAATAAAATAACCACCAACAATTCCAACTTGCTGACTACTATGGTTCAATGTTGTATCTTCCGAATTTCACTATGAACAGATGTGGGTGGGTTTGGGGGAGGGTATGACTGTGGTCCCTGGGAGGGAGATGCAGTCAAAGAGCCTGTGGGAGGTACATTTGCATAGCAAGGGAACTTTTCTGCTTCCGTGGTTCCTTTGTAGGGGCTCCTGTCAGCTGCAGGAAAAGGAGACTATAAGGTCCGCAATGACTGCCTAATTCTGGGCTCGGAAACCTTCTGTTGCCTTTCAGTGTCTCCTGCTGAAGTCATGGCGTAAAGAAGGAGGAGTGGGCGAACCCCAGATGCCATGTCCCTGCTTCTGGACTGACTTAACTCTGTATGGCCAAGCACGTGACTCATAGTGCAAAGAGGATTTGACCAATTAAATGACTAATTGATTGAAGGTCCCTGAGGAATGATGGAGAGGCTTGGTTGAAAGCGCACACATAGTCTAAATTTGGGCATTCTCCATAGGTGCTCACCCCCTCCCTCTGACCAGCACATTAATTACCCCCTGAAGACATCAAGACTGCATACACACCATTTCTTTTCTTTGCTCTTTTTCAGGTTCTGGTGTTAGTACTTCTTTGGCAGCTTAAATTTTATGAGAATGTTTTTGTGGAGAAAACCTCCTACTTAGATGCTGCCCAAATTCTTCGATCATATGTTCTTTCCTTAAAAACAATTATACATAGTTGAACATTTAGCATAGTTCAGTGCCCTAAAAACACACAGTGAGGACCATTCCCTTCTAATGAATACGGGATATGAGCAACAAAATGCCCACTGGGTCTTTTACTTCTGCATAACCAGACTCATCATTTCAATTTGCATGTGCTCATAATTCTCTAATTCACTTTCTAAGACCCAAATACACTCCCCAAGTTCTATGTCTGTGTTTCATTATTGTACCAGGCATCTCCACTCTGAGGTTTTCTTCATAAAATTCAATTCAGAATTTCTAGTGTGATTCAGCACTTTCCTCTAAACCTGTTCCTCTTCTTGTATCTTCTGACTTGGGAATTGGCCAGGCCAGAATCCCTGGTGTCAGGACAGTGGCCTCTTAACTTCTTCGTCCCCATGCTAAGCTGATTCCATCCCCTGAACCATCTTGAGAATCTCCTCTCTCTTTTCCATCTGAAGGCCATTGCTGATTAAGACCCTCATAATCTTTCTCCTGCATCCTGAAAGCAGACTCAGCCATAGATAGTTCCCGATGAACAGAGTTAGGGTGTTTCCTTTAAGCATAAGAGAATCATCTCAGAAAGCTAGGCAGGGGCAGGCCATTATAGAACATTGGTGCCAAATTGGGAGCTGGGTCTTTATCCTCATTCTGTCCACTGTCTTAGTAGGGGGCATATAAGATCCTTAATCAAGCAGAAAAGCACCATGGCCCTGTCCCAGATGTCACAGACAAAGGGAAGACCAGGTAGAACATCTTGACCCTTGGTTTCAGACAGTCTCATATAGGTACATTAGCTTCATTCACAGAACCTAGGAATGAGCCATAGCTACAAACAAGCCAGGGAACAGTGTGTAGCTTTGCTGTAGTTGTAAGACAGGAAGGCGAGCTGCGGGGGAGAGGTGTGGTGGGTACAGAGCGTGCCTGTCTGCAGCAACTGCTTGGATCCCTGGAAACTTCTTGGATCCCTAGGGATGCTATGGAGCACAACCTGCCCAAGCTTCAGAAGCCAGGGATGAAGCCAGAATAGCAGGGTTGGGGCTCAAACAGTCCCCAACAGCAGCAGGAACCAAGTCGAGAGTTCCTTAGTGTAAGATTTCCTCTCTTGCCTTCTGTAGGGTTAGGAAATAGGCAGGTGGAACCCACAGAGTTGCGGATGCTGTCCACTGATTCTTCTAGGAGGTGCTGAGGAACTCAGGGGAGTATGAATGTCACCTCCTCTGCTTTTCATGTGTAATCTCTACTGTATCCCATAGCTCCCTCTCAGTTTGCAAATTAATTTGATCTTTTTCTAAAATGGTAAATACTTCTCATTTATAATTCTCAAGAGTTTATCTGCAAAGTATTTAGCATTTTTACTAAAGCATATTTAAAGATGTCTTTCTTGGATAAAGCGGCAATTATCAGGTATATGGCTTGTGCCTCTGAATCATTTATCTTCTTACAATCGGTGGGATTGATTTAGTTTCTGAGTACTAGGCTTCTGAACACTTTCCAAAAGCATCACCAAATGGTGACTACTTAAGTCATTTTTATTGCAATGGGTGATAGATGAATCCTTGACAGAAAAGGGATTCAAGAACACTCTGATCTCCTAGTCCTTCCTTTCAGCCTTAGGACCATTAATGGCAAATAGTCCAGATCCTAAATTTGCAGTTTCCATATCCTTGCTCAGGGAATCAAGGATGTTGTCTAATTGTCCAGTTATACTTTTTGAAAAGTACAAATCTTGGGTTAAGAGAACCATATGCATGTGCCATTTCCAATGCCTATCTCTAGAAAACTAAGAAAATGTATCTTCTAAAAATTCATAACTTTTTTGGAAAGCAAAAGATGTGCTTTTAATTGAAATTATGAGTGATGCCAAAAGTCAGAAGGTAAATGGGAGGCCTCTCAGAAAGGAGAGGTAGAGGCAGTGCCCCACTTGAAAAGGCAGGTAGAGACACCTGAAGGGATTCTGGTTGAGATATGGCAAGAGAAGCAGCCCTTCTTCTTATGCCAAGAAAAGGTGGCAGAGGCGTCAACTTTCAGGTGGGGGTCATGAGTGTAGATATTTACTATCAAGAGATAGCAGTATGCTTCATGGCTATTAATCCAATAAGAAACCAGCAATCCCCAGATCGGAAATCTGAACATTCTACACAGTTGCATGCTTTCCCCGGTGACAGGTTATGGTAAAAAAATACCATGTGTACAGAGAGGCTTTCGGGAAAACTCTAATGCAGAAATGAAAACAAGATCAAAATTTACAAAACACCCCCAAAAAATCAAAATCATAACAGAGATACTAATGAAACAGACAGAGGAACAAGCAACTAAGGAAACGCAGTTAATCAAATAAAATTTGACATGGATAGGAGAGAATTTCACATCAGTTAGTTGTATGAAAGAATGAGGTCAATCTCCACGTGCTAATATGGTGCCACAAAAATGTTCGAAAAGGCAAGCTCAAGCAGGAAAGAAGCTATGCTGCCTTTTACTGTGGGGAAGAGGAAGGATGAGAATTCAGGCAATATTTGTGATCATTTTTCTAAAAAGAAATATTGGAAGGAAAGGTCAGAGGCTAATAAAAAACTGTTACCTATAAGGAAGGGGAGAAGAAGGTTGAGGACACACGGAGGGAGAATTTTCTGAGCATCTTTCGCACAGCTTTGACTTTTGAATTACACAGATGTTTTACATATTTTAGCAACTTCTATTTTCTTTTTCAAGACTGCATTGCCAATTCTGGATCCTTTGAATTTCCATATGAATTTTAGAAACAGTCTATTAATTTCCTCAAAAAAACCCAGTTGTAATTTTGATAGGGATTGCATTGAATCTGTTGATCAATTTGAGGACAGTAGTTCTTCCTTATCCACAGGGGATATGTTCCAGGATCCTCGTAACCATAGATAGTACCAAACCTGTATATGCTATGCCTTTTCCCCATATTCACACCTGCCTGTAATGAACTTTCATTTATAAGTTAGGCCCAGAAAGAGATGAGCAACACTAATAATAAAATATAAAAATTATAACAATATACATAAAAAGTTTGAGCTTTGTGGTCATTACTAAGTAAAATAAGGGTTACATCATCATAAGCACTGTGATACCATGTCAGTCGATCTAATAACCGAGATGACGACTATCAGCGGGTGGTACCATGGTATGGAAATGGTTGGGAGGTGTTGCCCAAGCATTCATGTGTTGAAAGCTTGGGACCCAGTGTGGTGATGTTAAGAGGAGGTGGCACCTTTAATTTTTAGGGCCTAACAAGGGGTTGTTGGGTCATTGAAGGTGTCACTCTCATATAGAATTAAAGTAGTTTTCATAACCTTGAGCTGGTTTTTGCAAGAGGGAGTTGTTACTATATAAAAGCTTGGCCTCTCCCCACCCTCTGACTTCTTGTATCACCACGTGATCTCTTGCTTTCACACAAGCTCCCTGCCCTGATGACATCCACGAAGTGACACATGAAATGCAGCTCTCTCTAGAGGCTGAATGGATGGAAACACTCAATTTTGAACTTTCTGCCTGCAGACGTGGGAACTAAATAAACTTTTTTTGGGGGGGTACTAGGAATTGAACCCAGGGGCACCTTGCCACTGAGCCACCTTCCTAGCCCTTTTTTAATTAAAAAAATTTTTTTTGGTAGACAGAGTTTCTCTAAGTTGCTTAGGGCCTTGCTTAGTTGCTGAGGCTGACTTTAAACTTATAATCCTCCTGTCTCAGCCTCCTGAGCTATTGGGATTACAGGCATGCACCATCACACCTGGCTAAACTTCTTTTCTTTATACCTGATCTCAGCTATTTTGGTATAGGAATGGAGAACAGATGGGCAGGAT
The DNA here is from genome assembly GCA_004027875.1 of Aplodontia rufa. Taxonomy (NCBI): domain Eukaryota; kingdom Metazoa; phylum Chordata; class Mammalia; order Rodentia; family Aplodontiidae; genus Aplodontia; species Aplodontia rufa. The sequence goes on from PVKS010029046.1 coordinate 8,151, forward strand.
GATGTAGGTTTTTAATCATGCCACTGAATTTAAAACTTATCAGTTGCTAAATCCTGAAATTTTTCATTTAATGTTTTTAGAAAAGGAGTTCTGTATTGTTATCTTAACAAGTAGCTCTTTCTATCCATGGGCATGGAATGTTTTTCTATTTACTGAGATGTTTTTGATTTCTTTCAATAATATTTTACAGTTACATGTGTAGATGTCTTGAACTACTTTTGTTAAATTTATTCCTCAATTCAAAGCTGGCATTTGAATTGAGACATATATATTTTATCAGAACTTGACCTGACTTTTTAAAATATGTTTTATTGGCACATTATAGTTGTATATATTGATGGGATTTGTTGTTACATATTTATACATGCACAGAATATAACTATGAACTTTGACCAGTGTCACTCATAAGAATTTTGTTCCTTTCCTCCCTCCCTCCTATGCCTTGGTCCCTTTCCTTTGTTGTTCTCCCTTTTAGGAAGTCTACCCCAATATTCGTTTTCCTTTTTCCTCTCTAGCTTCCACATATGAGAGAAAACATGTGACCTTCAACTTTCAGAGTTTGACTTATTTTCCTTAACATGATGGTCTCTAGTTCCATCCATTTTCCTGCAAATGCCATAATTTCTTTTTTATGGCTGAATAAAACTCCATTGTGTACATGTACCACATTTTCTTTATCCATTAATCCATTGGTGGACACCTAGCTGCTTCCATAGTTTGGCCCGCTGTGAATTGTGCTGTTACAGACATGGTTCTGCATGTATCACTATAGTAAGATGACTTTAATTGATCTGACTTTGGAAGGATGCTTTTAGTCAGGGGGGAATTGGGGGAATTTAGGAAAATATGTGTTTCTGGATTGTGTAAAAGACAGACACAGCTAAAATTTTATCATTCTTCTTGTTGTATGGCCTATCTCTTCCATGATCATTTTTTCAATAGATTTATGTATGCAAATCTAAATCGAATCTTGTGGATGAGTATACAGTTCAGTGCTAGAGCACTTGCTTACCTTGCACAAGGCCCTGGGTTTTTGTACTGGCTGGGGAGCATACCAAAAAAAAAAAAAAAAAGTAACAGAACACACAAATTAATCCATTGATTAATTCTCTTGCAGGCAATATAGAGCCGGGTCATTTTTAAAAATTATTTCTGCCAAACTCTGTCTTTTAATCAAGGGTTTCAGTAACTTACATTTAATGTGATTACTGATGATAAGATTTATGTCTGCCATTGTGCTATTTATCTGCATTTTCTACCTTTATTCCTCCATTAGTGCATTCTTTCATGTTACATAATAGTTTCGATCATGTCATTTTGTCTTGTAATTTCATTTAGTAAATTGTTGTGGTTTAGATGTGAGGTGTCCTCCAAAAGATCATGTATGACATAGTGCAAGAAAGCTTACAGGTGAAATGATTGGGTTTTGAGACCCAATCAGTGAATTAATTCCCTGATAGGGATTAACTGAGTGATAACTGAAAGCAGGTAGGGTGTGATTGGAGGAGGTGGGTCATCGGAGTTATGCTCTTATGTAATTGGAACTTGTTCCTCTTCTGATTCTATTATTGTTATGATACTTTTATAATAGCATCTTTATGCATCTTATGTCCAGTAACAAAGATTTGTTGTTGCTTTATGTAGTTATCTTTTAAATCAGATGAGGAAAAATAAGAGTTATTAGAAAAATACATTTATATTATCTTTTATATTAATCTGTAGTTTCCTTTATTGGTATTCTTTATTTCATATAGATTTTAGTCATTTATATGTCCATTCATTTCATCATAAAGGAGCCTTTAATATTTATTGTATGGAATGTATTCTAGCAACAGATTCTCTCAGTTTTCATTCATCTGGGAATATCTTTTTTTTCTTTTTGCAATATCAGTTATTGAATGCAGGATTGCTCTACCACTGAGCTACACTGCCAGCCCTTTTTTAATTTTTTTCAATTTGAGACAAGTTCTCGTTAAGTTGCTGAGACTGGCCTCTGGCTGTGATCCTCCTGCCTCAGCCTCCTGAGTAGCTAGGATTATAGGCATGTGCCTCTGTTTTCAGTTTCATTCAATACTCCCTGGATTATTGCAAGTCTTTGTTTAACTTACAGAATTCTGAAGAAGTTAATACTGAAAACTTTCCTCCCAAAAGTTCTTATTGCTTTTGTGTAGGAAAAAAATTTTCAAAACTTCTTACTATGCTATTTTTGCAAACATCAACCTCTCAGCAGAGTTTTAATGAGTTGGGATTTCTTACGATGAGTGAAGTTGAATGTTTTTCACATATTTAAAGGATATTTGCATATCTGTGTCTTTTGCCTATTTTTCCATCAGTCTTGATATTTTCTTCTTGATTTTAAGAATTTTTACATATCAGGATGATCTACTCTTTGTGATATAAATTGGAATTTTTTGTGTGTTTTTATAGGGATCACATTAAATTCTTCAAATAAAGGGAGAAGTGTTGAAATTTTTATGATTCTGTCTTCCTATGCAAGAATGTATACTGACTTTCATTGGATTAAGTTTACCTTTTGGTCTTTCAGGTGTGTTTTAGAGCTTTTTGCACATTTATATTCACTTATTTTACTTATTTACTTATTAACATTGCCACTTATTCTTAAATTTATTCCTGGATTTTACCTTTCTGATGCCTAGGGTTAGTGGCAATAGCTATATCCTTGCCTTGTTTCTGTCTTCAGCAGGTATGCCTTTAGTATTTCTCAACCAAATAAGAAGCTGGCCTTTTACATAAACCAAATGGACTTAATAGACATATATAGAATTTTACATCCCAAGTTAGCAGAATACCCCTTCTTTGCAGCACATGGTCCTTTTCCAAAATAGATCATATTCTGGTTCATAAAGATAATCTCAGCATCATCCCGTGTGTCCTTTCAGACCACAATGCTATGACCCTAGCGATCAACAGTACTAATCATAACAGAAAACACACATATTCATGGAGATTGAATAATACTCAATTAAATGAAGAATGGATCCAAGAAGACATGAGAGAAGTAATCCAAAAATTCTTGGAAGAGAACAAAAATGAAGACACAACATATCAAAACCTCTGGGACAGCCAAAAAGTTTTCCTAAGGGGAAAATTCATAGCACTGAGTGCCCACATTAAAAATGAAGAGAGATCCCAAATAAATAAGCTTACGCTTCATCTCAAAGCCCTTCAAAAGGAAGAACAATCTAACCCCAAAGCCAGAAGAAGACAGGAAATTATCAAGATCAGAGCTGAAATCAATGAAATTAAGAACAAAAAAACAATAAAAAGAATTGATGAAACAAAGAGCTGGTACTTTGAAAAAAATAAACAAGATAGATCACTAGCAAATCTAACCAAGAGAAGGAGAGAAATGAAGCAAATCATTAAAATCTCCCATGAAAAGGGAGTGATCACCACTGACCCCATGGAAATCCAACAAATTATAAGATCATATTTTGAAAGCCTATATTCCTCCAAAATTGATAATTTGGAGGAAATGGATAAATTTCTTGACATATACAACATCCCTAAATTGACTCAGATGATATTGAATTCCTTAAAAGTCCAGTCACAGGCACTGAAATTCATTTCGCAATTAAAAATATACCAAAGAAGAAAAGCCCAGGACCTGATGGCTTCCCTTCTGATTTTTACCACACTTTTGAGGAGGAACTAATACCTCTCCTTATTAAGTTATTTCAAGAAATTGAAAAGGAGGGAATGCTTCTATCCACTTTTTATGAAGCAACCATAACTCTGATACCAAAACCTGACAAGGACACATCAAAAAAGAAAATTACACCAATATCCCTGATGAACTTGGATGCAAAAATCCTTAATAAAGTACTAGCAAACCATATTCAAAAACTTATAAAGAAGATAATCCATCATGATCAAGTGGGTTTCATCCCAGGTATGCAGGGCTAGTTCAACATACTCAAAATAATTAACATAATTCACCACTTAAATAGAATCAAGGACAAAAACCATATGATCATTTCAATGGATGCAGAAAAAGCCTTTGATAAAATCCAGCACCCTTTTATGTTGAAAACTCTAGAGAAGATAGGGTTAAAAGGATCATTTCTGAACTACATAAAGGGTATATATGCTAATATATACCTCAGCTAGTATAATACTAGACGGAGAAATGCTGAAAGCATTTCCACTAAAATCAGAAACAAGACAAGGCTGTCCACTCTCACCACTTTTATTCAATATTGTTCTTGAGTCCCTAGCTGGAGCAATTAGGCAAGAGAAAGAAATCAAAGGGATAAAAATAGGAAGAGAGGAAGTCAAATTCTCTTTTTGCTGATGACATAATCCTTTATTTGGAAGATCCAAAAAACTCCATCAGTAAACTGCTTGAACTCATAAACAGATTTAGCAAAGTGGCAGGATACAAGATCAACATGCATAAATCAATAGCTTTCCTATACACTAATAATAATAGGACTGATGAAGAAGTCAGGAAATCAGTCCCATTCAAAATATCTTAAAAAAAGTAAAATACTTGGGAAATAACCTTACAAGGGAAAGCAAAGATCTCTTCAACGAAAATTATCGGTCAATGAAAAATGAAATCCCAAGACGACCTAAGAAGATGGAAAGATGTCCCATACTCTTGGTTAGGCAGAATTAATATAATAAAAATGGCCATTCTACCAAAAGCTTTATACAGAGTTAATGCTATCCCCATAAAGATACCTATGTCATTCTTTACTGACATAGAAAAAAATTCTCAAATTCATTTGGAATAATAAGAAACCTAGAATTGCCAAAACACTACTAAGCAAGAAAGATGAAACAGGCGGTTTTGCCATACCAGATTTGACACTATACTATAGAGCTGTAGTAACAAAAACAGCATGGTACTGGTATCAAGATAGGAAAGAAGACCATTGGAATAGAATAGAAGGTCCTTATACAAACCCTCAAATCTTTAACATCTGATTTTTGACAAAGGGGGACAAAATACCACATGGAGGAGAGACAGCCTCTTCAACAAATGGTGTTGGACAAATTGGACAGTCACTTGCAGAAAGTTGAAATTAGACCCATAAATTTCTCCTTGCATGAGAATCAAATCAAAATGGATCAAGGAGCTAGGAATTAAACCAGCTATACTGCAACTGATGGAAGACAAATTAGGTCCAACACTTCAGCATTTGGGAGTAGGCAAAGACTTTCTCAACATGTCTCCTAAAGTGAAGGAAGTAAAGTCAAAAATCAATGAATGGGATACCATAAAGCTTTTGTACTGCCAAGGAAACAAGCAAAACAGTCAAGAGATTTCCTACGGAAATGGAGAGAATCTTGGGCTATGATTCCTTGGCCTCATATCCAGAATCTACAAAATCCTCAAAAATCTCAACTACAAAAACACAAACAACCTAATTAATAAATGTGCCAAAGAGCTAAATAGAAACTTCTCAACAGAGGACATTGATCAAGTCAATGAATACATGAGAAAGTTCTCCAAATCACTAGTAATCAGAGAAATGCAAATGAAAACTACATTAAGATATCACTTTATGCCAGTCAGAATGGCAAAAATGAAGAAAATAAACAATGATAGATGCTGGAGGGGCTGTGGAGAGATAGACACACTAACACACTGTTGGTGGAGCTGCAGACTGGTGCAGCCCCTCTGGAAAGCAGTGTGGAGAATTCTCAAAATCTAGGGATTAGCCAACCATACGATCCTGCTATTCCACTCCTGGGTATTTTTCCAGGGGATTTAGAATCAGCACATTTGTAGTGACACAGCAATATCTATGTTCATAGCAGCTCAATTTACTATTGCTAGGCTATGGAAACAACCCAGATGTCCCTCACTGGATGAATGGATCCAAAAACTGTGGTACATATATATGTACCATGGAATTTTACACAGCAATTAGAAACAATGATATTGCAGCCTTTGAAGGCAAATGGATGGCTGTGGAAGAAATCATGCTGAGTAAAATCAGCTTAATCCAGAGAACACAGGGTCGAATGTCTCCACTCATCTGTGGAGGCTGGATCTAGACCCTGGCCATTGAGAAAAGTGGTCTATTATCATGTGTTAAATCCAGATAAGGTGTAATATTATACAACCTAATTTTTTTAGAGATATTGTGGGAAGGGGAAGGGAGGGACAAGGGTGGGTTATTGGGGCACTCCTGGGGGTAAATCTAATATCCAGAATCTATACACATTTTATATTATTTTGTTAAAAACTTGTATGGTTATTAATAATAAATTTCTCAATAAAAAAAGAAAAAGAAACTGGCCTTTGAGTTGAGACATACCTATTTCTCAGCTTTCTTTTTTTTAAGAGAGAGTGAGAGAGAGAAAGAGAATCAATTTCATTTAATTTTTCATCTGGCCTTTGTTTCTCAGACACTTAGTTGTGTACATTGGGCTGGGGTTTGAACCTGGGTCCTTGAGCATGTCAGGCAAGTGCCATAACCACCGAGCCACTACTCCAGCCCTTGGCCTAACTTTTGAAGGATACTTTTAGCTAAGTGGAAATTTAGGGAAAATTTTGTTCCAGAATTGTGTAAGACAGATACAACTAAGAATTCTAAAAAATGTATTGGGTCTGGAGAGTGGAGTCCTGTTTGGTGAAAGATAGGAAACATAGATGGAAATCACACAGGACAAACAATGAAGCCCTAACAAGTGGTGCTAGAGAGTTTTAATTTCTTCCATTGGTCATAGGAGACTATGAAAGGTTTCAAGCAGGGAACTTTAGCAAAACTGGTAACACATTTCAAACAAAACTACAATTCAGATAAGATACCACCCAACCAAATAAACCAAAAGGAAGAACAAGTAAATTGTAGTCTTGTCACTTTAACTTTATTTAAGCAACTTAAGCATTGTGGAGTATATTAATTAAACATAGCTAACTTTCATTCTATTGTAGGTTTTACTCTAGCTTCCTCATATCAGAGAAATTTGGCCCTTAAGTCTCTGTTTTTGGGATATTTCACTCAGCATGATTTTTTTTCCATTTTCATCCATTTAGCTGCAAAATCATACTATTCTTTCTAATAGCAGAGTAGAACTCATATATATATATATGAGTTATATATATATATATATATATATATATATATATATATATATATGTTTTATATATATATATATATATATATATATATATATATATATATATCAGTTTTTTAATCCCCTCATCCAGAAATAGGCATATGGGTTGGTGCCATAGTTCAGCTATTGTAAATTGAGCTGCTATAAACATTGATGGAGCTGTGTCTTTGTAATATGCCAATTCTAGCTCTTTTAGGAAAATATCCAGGAGTGGGATAATGGGTCATATGGTGGTTCTGTCCCTAGTTTCACAACTATGAAGGTGGGAAAAGAAAGGAGGGTGGAAGGAAGGAGACAATGAGAAAAGGGGGGTTTATCAATACAACTGGGAGGACTCGACTCCCAGGAGAAGCCATGTTATACTCAGGCAGGCATATAAACTCAGAAATTTCAATAATTAACATACATGTATATACTCATTTTTATCTATAACATGGGGATATTACAGAGGAGATATGAGATTGGAGAACAGATGAAGGGAGTAGATCATGGACTAGGATTGGCTTACTTTGTCAATATCCATGTATGCATGAATATGTAACAACGATTCCCTCCAATATGTAAGAGTTTGTCAAACAAATAAAATAATAAATTTCATAGAAATGGGGATTATGACCCTGAAAAAGATAAAAAAAATTGTGGAGTAAGTAAATCTATTTAGGACTAAACACAAAAACATTATATATATATTCCTGCTTCTAAAACCTGAGAGTCCTGCCAGGGAGACTCAGCTCCAGACGCTGACTCTTCCTCCAACCCCAGCGTGAGCCAGCAGTGGGCATAATTGGGCAGGAAGAGCTCCACCTGAAAGAGGGCCCCCGCCCCCGGGTCCACAGAGGATCCTGAAGGCGTCCTTAGAGCGAGCTCTAATTTGCTTCTAGTCAGTGAGGATCGGACTCTTTCCATTTCTGTTTTTCTGAGCAGAGTGTTGGAAACAGTCAAGTACAAAGCATAACACAGTGGACAAAGAAAATGATGTTTATGTTCATGAAAAATTCAACCCTAATTATACTTCTGGGAGCCAGTGGGAGTTATCAAATAGTGTGCCCAGGATGTTCATCTTGTTAATAGATGCCAGCCGTGCAGTATTTATTTTCCATCCCATTTCTAAAGGCTTTGATGGGCAGGAGCTGCTTGCGTCAGTCCATAAAATTATAAGATATAAAGGATATTATGGTAATTCTTTGGGATGATTTTCATTTAGAATCTGGTTGTGAAAATGCCTTCCCTCCTGTTAGTGCAGTATTCCAGCAAATGCAAGTGTCAACTTAGTAGAGGTTCTCAAATATATATGCACTAACTGGAGCTCAAATACTAATGATAAATTTTGCTGCCATTTAAAAGTAATTATTTATAATACACCTATTAAAGAAATGGTCTTTAAATTTTATTTCTGACTCTCAATTTAGGAGTGACAGTTTCTAGATTTCAATCATGGACTGACACATACACAGGGTCATAGTTTTTGACCCATCTGAGGTGGAGAAAGCTCAAAATTAAGTTTTAGTGACCAAGGCAGAAGCAGATCCTCTTTTCCAATGTGACAGTCAGCTTTCCCAGAGCAAACATGCAGCCAAGTGAGGTGAGAACAAAAGATTGTAAAGAGAAAACTAGCAGCTAGTCCTTTCTTTCTTTTTAAAGAGAGAAGGACAGAGAGAGAGAGAGAGAGAGAATCAATTTTTATTGAGTTTCTCACATGACTTTCATTGCTCTGACACTTAATTGTGTATGTGGGTGCTGGGGTTTGAACCTATGTATTTGTGCATGCTGGGCTAGCGCTATAACTGCCAAGCCACTGCTCCAGCCCCTAGATAGTCCTTTTTTTTAGGAAACAGTAAATATATTAGCAAGGTTTTCTGGCTTGAAACTGAGTTCAGAACCTTAATCTTACTGACTTTTACCCCATATGAATCCTTTTACATTCTACTGGTTTTGATTATGAAAGTGCTTATTTCATAAGTTTCAACCTAACAAGTGAAGATCATGCTCAGAACTTGGTATAACTTGCAACTGCCTTAACTCTGAAGCTTCCTATCCTTCCAAATCTTTCACTTCCTCACTTCCATCACAAATTCATTGGTTTGCAACTGTTCAGGCCCATAGAGTCACAAATCCCTTGGGCACCTGTACAAGGAATTTCCATGGACACCTCAGCAAGAGTTTAAAATATACATCCACAAATTCATTGAAATTGTTTCCTTTATGAGGTGGAGTCTCCTTTTAAGTTGGACTGGACTTAAATGACTTATTTCCAAAGAATAGAGTAAATTAGAAGTGATAGTATATAATTTCTGGGGCTAGTTCATCCTTACTTATGTGGCCATCATTGGGTCCTGTTAGGTTTTAGACCCCATCTATTCTGCTGATGACTCCTAATGACTCCAGTACTTATATCTCCTTCAGCAGAGACTTCTCTGACTCTTGAGCTTCATCTCCTACTGCTGGCCAGATGTCTGCCCTTACGTGTTTAATGGGAATCTTAACCCAAACTCCTCATCACTTCATCTTACCATGGTAAATGGAAACTTCAACTAAGCCAGCTTCAATAATCTTGCCTAGCCTTTTGGGACAGCCTCTGAGCTTACAAATTCTCCCTATCTCTGCTCTTGTCTCTAGATCCATCCTTTGAAATGTGTCGGATCACCCCTCTCTTCTTTTCAAATCTCTGATGAGCCCCACCTCACTCACCATAAGCATCAGAGACACAGCACTGAACAAAACTGAGGCCATCTTCTAACTTACCAGAAAGTGAAGAGAACAAAAGACTTCTGTAAGCCCTTGAGCTCCCCCAAAGAGATGCTTCCAGGAATATCAATGCCTTCAGTATCTAGTCCAGCGAGTCCTAGCTGGATTCAGATCTACGGTGCACCTGAGATCTCTGATGGGCAAGAACTAGGTGTGGTGACAAAGCCCGACTTCTGGGGTCAGACAGAGATGGCTCTGATCCTAACACTGACACATACAAGTTGTGAGTTCTGACTTTTCAGTCCCCTCATCTCTAAAATGAGACTAAAGAAAGAACTGAGTTCAGAATATTTCCATGAGGACTAACTAAGATATTGCATGCAAAACGACAAACACAATGCCTGGCACAGAATAATCGTTTAATAATTGGCAGCTATTATTTTCACTATTAATGTTAATGCTAATGACTATCCCAAATCTCAGATTAAAAAAAGAAGAAAGAGGATAAGACTAAAACCTCAAACATAAGAAACCACTGTCGTGGGAACACTTGGGGAAAAGGAGACTTAAGTGATGGGGTTTTTGAGAGCTTCTTAGGAGAAGGAAGGTTCTTGACTATTATAGTACTGCCATGGAGGAAGGTGAAGAGTGAAATAGAACAAGGAGCCAGAGCCAGTTGCTGTTCTTCCTGTGGACACAGAGCTGTACTAGTGCAGAAGAGGGTGTATGTTAAGATATTGGAAGACGACGAGGGAAGTCATGAAAGATAGGAGATTTGGGTCATCACTAATCTATCAATAAGTGTCCTGAAAATGTCTTTTATTTAAAATTGTCATAATCTAAATTGATCAACATTGACCTTACTTAATGAAATGTCAAGTAAATTTCCAATACTGTGCTGTATATGGCCTAGTTTTATCAATCGAATTGATCCCAGGGTTGTTGTAGGATTCTGCAATTTGTATCAGCACAAGGGACCTGCAAGGGAGTGAGCAGGTAGAAATCTCAGCTGAGCTCCACCTATTAAGGCTCCTCCCTCTCCAGGGATCTGTTTTGTAATTCAGTTATCTAAATGGGAACTTTAGTGATATATCTTCTCAGAAGGGTGGCTTTTAAAAACTCACTCTGTGTGCTAACTGGGATCCTGCCCACACCTCTGGCCAGGGAGGAAGGGACAGTGCAACAGGGAAACTGTACAGTCATCAGTATCTTAATGCCCTTCATATAGGAAGGTTGGGTTAAACTTCTTCATTTGTATAACAGCTGAAGCTTGTCGGATTTTTTTAACTTGAGGGAATTCAAAATGTGTCCTTTTCTCCAAAAAGATACGCTACTCAAATGTCATCAGATCTCTGTTTTGGAAAAGACAGAAGTGCTTCTTCAGGTCCCTGTGTCCTGAAGGTAGGAGGAATTTCCAAGTCCTACGCCCAAGGTGCCCGAAGGTGCATCTCCATGGCTACCTTTCCACGTCACCAAAAACAACTGGCCAAACTAACATGGACATCTGCCAGATGTCCAAATGGAACTGCCACACCCTTGACAGAGAATGCTCAGGAGCAAAAAAGAGGAAGTGTTGGTAGAAGAAAAAGAACAGAAGAGCTTGCGGGACCAGGGGGAGAAACTACAGACAAGCCGGAAGAAAGGACTTGGGATGCTGGCCTTGGGGAGCCCAGCTGGAGGGAGGAGAAGATGGCTTGAGTGACAGAGGAGATGTTAGTGAAGTTCACCCAGCAGGACAGAGTATTGGTCAAATATATCAGGAAGAGAAGTCAGGAAAGATGAAAGAGATTGAGAGAAAGCCTGGGTCAGGCAGGTATCAAGTCTTTGGATCTTTATACCTGTTCCTGGGGTTTAAGGAGATGAGCATTATCCATTGGTCCCCCCAAAATGGCCACAAAGGATGATCCTATATCTAAGCAGGACAGGGATGTGTCCTGAGCAGAGCAGGGAGATTTCGGGACCTGTAGAAGGGTCTGCAGTGATGATGTTCAAGAATGAGGGCAAGAGAGCTCTGCATGGAAGGGATTGGGGCCAGTTTCCCATGTGCTCTTGCCTACTCATGCTCATTTGTGATACAGCAGTGATTCCTGTGGATAGAATTGAAATCCACATGATGGAAGGCCAAATATCCCCCTTGCTTTCTCACTGGGCACACTTTTCTTTCTTTTCTGCTATGTATACATCCACATTGTGAACTTTGATTAGAAAGTAAACCACAAGGTTTGCAAAAATAATTAGTGAAAACTACTAGTCTGATGGTATTAGGATTGCACCAACGACCTTGAACAAACTGCACAAAAATAAGGATGATCTCCAATCATGAATTTTGATTAAAGTTGAAAACTGCTGCTAAACCAAAACCACAAGTCCATGCATTTGGTCGTCTGTCCTTTAAAAATCTTGACCCTACTTTAATCTAGGGGGTACAAACACTCTGTGATGTGTTTCAGATGAATAGAGTTTTTAATTTCTATATCAGTCACCTAAATAATTTTCTTTTGATACATGATACTTGGAAAAATGGGCCTGGACTGGTATTTGGGTTATCCACCAATGGAGTCATCTTTTGTGACTGGTGGCAATTGACCAGAGTAAGGGAGGGGGAGGCAGGATCAGCCTCTCTCTGATGGCGTTGCACTTTGTCTAACAATGCTTTTTTGAGAACACTGCTGAGTAGATCAGAGACAGTTTGAGGATAGACACAATAGGAGTTAGATGGAGCATCAAGATAAACTGATAGTCTGTTCACCTTATCTGAGAAGCCATCTGCAGAGAAAGCAGGTGTGTGGAAAGTGCAAGGGAAAGGAATCTAAATATCCTTGGGCGAGTGATGAGTATACATTTCAACTCATGAACTAAGGAGTTGAAGGAGTAAAACTTGCTTCATAGTACATGACTCTATTTTTCTCACTCAATTCCCCATTCTGCCGGGCTAGAAAAAAATAATAATAAATTAAGTCCTTCCTGGAGTACTACACAATCTCTGAGTCTTGCCTACACATTGGTTTGAGGAAGTTGTTTGGTCCTTAATCATCAGTGTTCACAGGGATCATGATGATATCCCTCATCCTGTCCTCTTGACTTCTTCAGGCTGGTAGCTCTCACCTACACTTGTGCTTGGAGCCTCTCTTGAACGTGATCCCTCTTTGGGGGTCTTTACCCAGCAGGGCTTCCAGCAATTAAGAGAATTCCTCTCCATTCCCAGGATTCCTCATGCTCTTGCTCTTCTTCCCAGCCTGGGATAGTCTACTTTTAGACTGAGGAAAATCCTTCTCCTTTCGTGCTTTTTCAACTCCAATTATTCTAGGAAATTCTCTTCTAAGTGTAAAGATAAATCCAATAAGACTTCTAGGGCAGGTCTATTTTCTGATTAGGCACATGCTTCCTCTGAGGCAATGAGCACCAAGCTGACTTAAATGAGCAATGGAAAAAAATGAGCAATGGAGGCAAAAAGAACACATGTATAGATTTCTTTGGGTTTTGACTTGTCTTCTATGTCTGATCCATGCTGAGGCTGGCAGCCTGGTGTTTGGAATCTACTGATTAGGTAATGCTTCTTGGACCTGATATCTTGGATAGAAATGGACAGGTCTCTTCTAAAGTGAGTGTTACTATAAAAGAGCGGGAGAGAATTAGAGCATTGGCAAATATATGGCAGTCTTCTGTGATCTTTTGCCATTCCTCGGTGATTAGCCATTTCTCCTCTTTGCCCCCAGAATGCTTCCCTTTACTGCCAAAGCTCACATCCTACTGCAATGACTGGATTCACTACTGCCTCCCTTCCTAGCTAAGGAGTACTTGAGCTGAGAACTAGTACTTACTCATCTCTGCCCCCTCAGTTCCTGAAAGGCAGAGACTAAATGGAAAGGTTGAATGAGTAACTCTTTGGAACATTATGGACTCTCTGTACCTGCCATAGGTGACTGGCAGGTGACCCTGCCATGGGTGACGCAGCCCTGGCCTATGGAAATTGTGGACGAAACCAAATGGTGCTGCCTAACAAAATCAGAATCAGTGGATTGGAAGCACAAGCCAAAGCAAGCCAGATAAAATATAATGCTCAAAATTTTAAAAGCATGGGCTTGAATTGCAAAATTCAGCTGAGACAGAGGTGATGTAACCAAAGAGCAGCACATATGAGGAAGATGTAGAGATTTTAGTTGTCTCTAAATCTAGTAAGTCAACCATGTGTAGCTGAAAAAGAATAACAATCAACAAGGTAAAAAAATGTGATACCCAACTGCATCCAGAGTATGCCAACTAAAACAAAAGAGGTGAGAGATCAAATTTTTCTTGGGGTGCAGTGACCAGATCTTAGCACCATAGCTCCTGAAACACAAAGATCAATGAGAATACTGCCAGACAATATTAACCAGAAAGGTAGTTATACTTTCAAAACCTTATCTTACCTTTCCAATAACTGGTGCTGGAGCTACTGGATCTATGTGAGAAAAAAATGAACAGAAAATTAACTCACACAACACATAAACATCCACCCAGAATGGATCCCAGATCTACACACAAAACCTAAAACTATAGACTTCTAGAAGGAAACGTAAGGGAAAGATGCTTGCAATCTTGGAGTTGGCAAAAGGTTCTCAGAACATTAAAAACATGAACTACAAAAGAAAGAAACTTATACATTGGACTTCATCAATATAAGCTTTTTGAAAGTTACCATAAGAAAATAAAAATACAAGCCACGGACCAGGAGAAAATATTTGCAACATATATATAAGACAAAGAACTTATATCCAAAATGAATAAGAAAAATTTCAAGTTAATAAGAAGACAACACAATAAGGAAACATGTAAATGATTTGAATAGATACTTCTCTCTATGTGTATATATGTGTACACACACACACACATATATATATACCCTCTCTCTACGTATATATATACACCTATGAAAAGATGTTCAACATCATTAGTCATTAGGGTAATAAAAATTAAGCCACAATGAAATGCCACCATAGACATACTAGAATGGCTAAAATAAAAAAATGACTCACCAAACCAAGTATTTAAGAATATGTAGAGCAACTGGAACTCTCATATACTGCTGTAGGTTTTTTGGGTTGGTTGGAATGTAGAATAATACAGATACTTGGAAAGAGCATTGAATGTTATACCTGCCATATGATCTAGTCATTCTACTACTTGGTATTTACCCCAAAGAAATGAATAATACACAATCACACATAGACTTATGCACTTCATAACAAATATTTATTTGTAACAACAGCAAACCCTGGAAGTAACTCAAATGTCCATTATCAGGTATGAACAATTTGTGACATCCACATAGTGGACTACCATTCAAATATAAAGAAAAGCACACAGCTGATACAGTCAATCACATGGATAAATTTCAAATTTATGCCAAACTAAAGAAGATAGACAAAAAGTACAGTCTCTGTTATTCCATTTATATACAATTTATACTTTACACACAGTTCTACATATTCTAGATAATGCAACCCCATCTATAGCATCAGAAAGCAGGTTAGTGGTTGCCCAGAAATATGGAACAAGAAAAGTATGGATTCTAAATAGGTGCAAGGAGACTTCTGGCAGTTATGGAAATGTGATCTTGATTGGGGTAACATATACATGGGTCAAACTGATCAAATTGAACAACTTCAATATATGCAGTTTGGTAGACCTCAATTTTATCTCAGTGAAATTGGGACTGGAGGTGCAGATTTTTCCTTGGAGGAACACAAAACAATTTCAGACATTGCCAGAACTGATCTTGTGGAGCCCAAAGAACAGACTTGGAAAACAGGAAAGCCAAAGTGAAGCAACGCTGAAGAGGCCTGTCGCTGTCCACTGTGCTGAAATGCTGGAGAGAAGAGGCGATGATTGGAAGGACACTGCCTTCTGCAGAGGGGGATCACTTGACACATAGCAGATGGTTCGAGAACTAGCACCATCCATGCACTGCCACCAAACACAATCAAGAGATTCAGAGAATGAGGCCACAAGGGTCCTGCTCCACAAGAGATCAAGCATAATTAATTTTCTGGGCTTCATCTGAAAGTTTCATATTTGCAGCCACCAGACTAAAGTTTTCTTTGTTAATTTTGTGGCTGGGATAGTTATAATTGGGGTGAATTTGGTGAAAACAAATGTTAGTGCCTGACAAACACTGCAGTAGGGCCACCTGACCTTCCCCAGATAGTGCAGCCCAGGCCCCATTCCCTGTCACTCTTCAGCTAAGCATCTGTACCATCAGCTCCCTTCCTCTGCCCTTTTCACCAACTCTTGCTTTAATGTATCTTAAGAGCAGTTTCAAGAGTTAGAACCATAACAAGATCCTTAGTACCACTGCTGATCAACAAGAAGTAGCATTTATTGAACACCTTGCTATAGAAAAGATTGCAAAGTCAGACACAAAACTATCCAGTCCCTTATATGTTCTAATGTCAGGCCCTTCTTTCTACCAGAGAGAAATCATGCAACTTGTTGATCTTCTACCCAGTAACAGCTAATTTAAAATGTGCTCTTCATTGAGTAAGTCAGTGGAGGCATTACTGATGATGCACTTTGCACACATTCACTCATTCTATCTTCAGAAATGACTGGTGATAGGAAGTAGGAGTAGAAGTATTCTCACTTCGTGCAGGAGGAAAAAGACACTGAAAAATATGCAAAACCTAGAGATAAGGGAGAAAATCACAGCAGAGACTATCAGTGTCATACTAAAAGCACTGTCTGACCAGCTTCCTAATGATCATATAATTCTCTACGAAATATAACTTCATTTAACTATGTGATATGTAGCAGAAATGTTTACTTAGTATTTCATATTTTAACTAAATGGAGATGTTAGTCAGCTTTCTGTTAGTGTAGCAGATATCTTTGATAAGCAACTTGTAAAGAGAAAAGGGTTATTTTGGCTTATAATTTTAGAGTTTTCAGTCCCAGGTTGGTATGCCCCATTCTACGGGTCTATGGCAGAATGTCATGGTGGGTACACATGATAGGGGAAATTTACTCACCTCCATGCCAAGAAGCAAAGAGAAAGGAAGAGGAAGGAGCTGGGGTCCTATCACCCCTTCAAGGGCATGCCCCCCATTGACCTAAACATGTCTCACTAGACCTCACCTCTTCAAGTTTCTCTCAATAGCACCACTCTGGGGAACATTGACACAGGGGCCTTTGGAGAATATTCCATATCCAAACTATAGCAATGGAGACATTTGTTCTATTTTGAACTGCCTTCAAAACCTGAGTTTGGATTAATGTTAACTGAATTGCTCTCCCTACCACATGCCAGATGGTTATTTAGTATAGTAGTAAATTTGAATATTAAGAGGAAGTCATCTATGTTAAAGGAGAGTATCCCAGGCACTCCAGGCTCATTCAGGACATGCAGTTGTTGGACATAACTGAAGAGAGGCAGCAGGTAGGGTCCAAGTGAGGCTGGAGAACGAGCAAGGGTAGGTCAGGAAGAGACTGTGATAGCCAAGGGATCCATTCATGGCAAATACATAAGGGTTAGGGAGGGCTGGGAAGAGGAAGGAATTTGTTGAAGAAAGAGTGACATGGAGCAGAGTTACAGCTGCCATTCCAAGTTTCTCCTGCATTATTTAATAACTAAAAAACAGTTGAGGACATATGAAAGTATTAGACACTGGTCTACTGTGAAGTAACATGATCTCCCAACACATTTTATTCGAAAAATTCTTTTTGAAGTTGCAAACAGAGTCAATGGCAGCTCTCACCCTGGAGCCTGGAAGAGGTAGGGTAAGAAAAATAAACACTGATTTGCCAGTGGTGGATGAAGAGGGCCCGAGATGCATCCCAGGAGCTTCAAAGTCAAATCCCTA
>PVKS010029047.1:0-25756 GCA_004027875.1 Aplodontia rufa
ATTTTGTGGTGCTGAGGATTGAATCCAGGATCTCATGCATGGGAGGCAAATGTTCCACCACTGAGCTGCACCTCAGGCTCCATTTGTATTTTTTACGCAGAGCTTATTTCTACTATAGTCACTGAAGATATTCTGTGATTTCAAATATTTCACCTTTGTTGAGACTTTCCTTATGGTTCAGAATATGGTCAACTTTTATCAATTTTGTGTGTTTTAAAAGAGTTTTTATTCAATTCATTGGTTTTAATGTTATAAAAACGTGAAGGAATTTAATTATGTTGAAATCTGTATCCTTACTGTTTTTTTTTCTTTTTTCTGCATATTCTATCAGTTAGTTGGAAAGATATATTAAAATTTCCACTGTGATCATGGGTTTGAGATTCTCTCCTTTTAGTTCTGTCCAAGTTTGGCTTTGTACAGTTTGGGCCTAGAGTATTAGGTTGTGCATATGAATAGCATTTTATTTTTTCTTGGATAATTGAAGCTTCTCTCATAATTTAGCAGCATTCTTTAGCTGCAGCAGTGCTTCCATTGCTAAAGTCCTCTACTTTGTCTGACGTTTGTGTAGCTTTGCCAGCTCTCTATTAGTGTTTTCATGGTGCACTTTCCCCTTCCTTTTAGCTTTGCTGCATCTTTGTTTTTAAAGCGTACTGCTGTATCACGCTTCTATGAAGTCCACTTTGTTTTCTGTCAGTCTACCTTTTACTTGGCCATTTCTGGTTTTTTCTTTTATTTATATGCCTTCATTTACTATTTTTTGGACACCTGCTTTGTAGCAGTGTAATGTGCAGCCAACATACTGTGTCTGTTTGGCTTTCTGCCCTGAGAGAGAGAGAGAGAGAGAGAGAGAGAGACAGACAGACAGACAGACACACACACACACACAAAATGTGAAAGTAGGAGGAGGTGGCACCCCAGGGGGCAACTCTTGATCAAGAGGGGATGGGAGCTGATGAATAAAATCTCATATTTGTCCCTCAGAGAGTCCAGCAGCACAAATGCCCAGTCTCCCGTAGTAGTGACTAACTTGGTACTACCCCTCTGCATTGACTTCAGCCTGCTCTTCTTTGAGCTCTCCCTGGTCTTCCATGCCTACCTCCTACGTCACTTCCCAGCCAACTCCAGGAGGCAAACTCCTGCCCTGGATTTTGCTTCATTTTTCTCTCTCTTACTCCGTATATCTGTCTGTCTGTTTGTCTCTCTCTTTCTGGTGCTGGGGATGAATCTCAAGTCTTGTTCCTGCTAAGCAGGCATCCTACCACTGAGCCACACCTCCAGTCTTCAGGTTTTGCTTTCAAGGTTGACTCCTTCCTCTTCTTTTTTTTTTTTTTTTGTTTTTGAAGGAAAGGGGGATAGAAGAGAGAGGGAGAGGAGAGAGGGAATCAACTTTATTTATTCATCTGGGTTTTTTGTTTTTCTGACACTTGGCTGTGTGTGTGGTGCTGGGGCTTGAACCGGGGTCCTTGTGCATTACAAGCAAGCACTGTAACCACTGAGTCACTGCTCCAGCCCCAAGACACTATCCTATGAATGGCAATAGTTGCTTTTTTAAAAATTCAGTCTACTTTTATTTTTTAATAGGAACATTTAATCTTTTCAAATTCAGTACAATAGCTTATATATATGTGTGTTTAAATCCATTATTTTACAAGATAAATTCCATTTGTCCCACCCATTTTGTTTTTCTTCTTTCCTTTCTTGTTTTATGATTTATTTTTAACTTTGTATTTATATTGGGGAGATGGAGATGGATCACCTTATCTTTCTTTTTTAAATTAAATAATCTTATTTTTAAATTTTATTTATCTGTTAACTTGTACATCAGATTTTGTTTTACAGCATTTTAGTGCTTATTCTAGAGCAGGGTTCAGCAAATGAAGGAACATGTGCCAATCCCACCTGATCAATCACCATAACGTAATGAGGACTTGAGATGATTCTAAACAAGCTTTCATCCTGGGAAGATCAGTTCACACATCTTCAGATGATACAGCCATTTGCAGTGCTAACTGAAACCTTTCCCCTGTACAGTGTGGTGCTTTCTAGAGCCCTTCCTCCTTGCTGGGCCACATGTTCCAGGTTCTGCCCCTTAGCCCGTGGACTATTGAAAGCTCTGCCCAGAAATGTTCTCCATGTTAAATGTTTGTGAGTCTAGTTCTCCATCTTTTTCTTTCCCTTTTAAAATGATCTAGTCTAACTTTTATGATGATGGTATATGTTCAGTTAATGTTTAATGGGTAAAAGAAGTAATTTATTTTGCATTTTCCCCATAGGCAGTACAGAGAAGCAAAGTATAGCCCAGGATCAGAAAGGACTTCCAAGTTAGAGTCATCAGTGATGAAAGGGTCTATGTGATAAGTAGTAAGTACTCATGACAAGAAATGCTCAAGGCAGAACATTTGAGTTTAAATGTTCACGTTTTAAAATCATTTGTCAGGAGAATGGGGAGATGATTACAAGTTTAGCATTAATTCGGGGTAGATAACCTCCAAGATTTTTCCATCTTTTAGCCTCTGTGATTCTCATTTTTATTTCCACTCTGATCTTCCTTTTTCTTTAATATTGTGCTTCCTGGTTTCTGATGGAGTAGCTGATCTGAATTACTGAGTCAAGGCCCTCTTAACACATCTTCGTAAAGAACAGAGCAGTCAAAAGCATTGACAGTTAAGAACAGGCAGAATTTAAATGAGCTCACGTTACAGCATGACACAACGAATACATCTTTGCTTGTACAAAGGTAGTCACTGATTCCTTTTAACAGAACACTGGTTCAAGTATGGGCTCAAAAACAAATGGATAGGAGATTGAATTGTCTGTGTAACAACTGACAACTGACTTATTTGATTCAATGGGATAAACATACCAGCAATTGGAAATTTACTGTCATGTAGGCAAAAGAGATAGCTCTGTTTTTGTTCTTATGTATGTATGTATTCTCTCATTCATTGAATTTTCAGCTCATATTTTTTGAGAACACAGGCTAAGAAAAGGTGTGCCAAGGATCATATGAGCTCCCAGCATGTCACAGGTGGATTTCATGAACATTTTCTAGGGGTTTCTTATTTTTTGAAATAGAATGGTGTCTGCTTTTTTTTTAAAGTTTGAAAAAAGGTATTTAAATATTCTTGCAATGAAAATGGAGCACTATTGGAGGGTGTGAAATGAAAGGAGTGAATGTATGTGGTATGTGGGGGCTACTAGGAATCTGGTGAGCGGGCTTATGACTGGGGTCTCTCTGCAGAGTAATCAGCTTCTTATCCCCAGCTGCTGCAGGGGCCAGCTGGCCCCTGAAGAAAAAAAAAAAAGATACTTTTACTAAACATTAAAGATCCTCCAAATTCCAAGGGTGGGTGGTGGTGGGGAAGCAAAAGGAGAACTAAGACCTTTCAAATTCCTGAGAATCAAAAATCTAAACAAGACTAAATTGTTGAGTGTATGTTGTGTTTTATTTGACTTCATCGTAACTCGGGGAAGTAGATTCATACATTTCTATTAACAAACACAATAGAAGCCTAGAAGCACAGAAGCTTAGCAAGGTTAAGCCATATGCCCCTTACTAACAAAGTAGTCCTTGGGCAAAAACTGGAATCCATATCTCCCAGCTTTTGGAGACAAGTGATCTCTATAGTGTACAAGTATTATGTAAGAAGAAAATATTAAAAATTGTGATTATTGGCTGGATGCATTGGCACACACCTATAATCCCAGTGACTCAGAGGCTGAGGCAGAAGAATTTGAGTTTGAGACCAGCCTCAGAAACTTAGTAAGACCCAGAAATTTAGCGAGACCTTGTCTCAAAATGAAAACATAAAAAGAGCTGGGGTTGTGACTCAATGTTAAAGTGCCCCTGGGTTCAATCCCCAGTACACCCCCTCCAAATATTGATTGTATCTCACTCTTTTAAAATTTTGTTTTTGTGCGTATTTTGTGATCCTGTGTTAGTATGGTAATATATGCATATCATATTTACCTGCATAATTTATAAACTAATAAATACATGTGTATTGTGGTATATGCTTAAAAAGTTTACTTCTGTGAAGATGTGTTTATAATTCTTGTAAAAGACATATTGAGTTTTGAAAAAAGAAGTCCTGTGCTTTTGCAGCAGCTAAATTTGGTATAACATTAAATGTATCATAAACACAGATAACTATTTTGGGGGGAAAATTGGAGATTATTACTTTAAACAATTACGCAAGACTGCTATTTTCCCTTGTCCCATACTCAACAAAAAACTGCACTTACTTCATATGGTCATATTATCTTTTAAATGCAAACTAGCTTTAATTTAGTTAAAACTAGTATTTTCAGAAATGCATGAAGACCTTTGGGCTATTTAGTGTTTTGTGATAGTGGACGGAAGAAAGGGGTCTTTGACCAAACAGACCTAAGTTCAAGTATCAACTTTTACCTTAATCCCCATGTGATCTCAGACAGGTCCTTAATTTTCTCAGAGCCTCAGTTTTCTCATCTATAAAATAGAGATAATATTTACTTTCAAAATTGTTACAAACTTTACAGTATTATAAAGAAAGTTTGGCATTCAGCCTGGCATTCAGTAGATACTTTTAAAAAGGCAGGAGAGGGGCTACAGTAGTGGCTCAATGGTTATGGTGCTTACCTGGCATGCATGAGGACACAGGTTCAAACCCCAGCACCACATATACAACAAAGTGTCAGACCAACAAAAGCCACATGGAAAACTAAATAAATTGATTCTCTCTTTCTCTCTCTCTGTCTCTCTCTGTCTCTCCCTGTCCCTCTCTGTCCCTCTCTGTTAAATAAAATAAAATAATAAATAAAATGGCAGGAGATAAAAATAAGAGCAGAAGTTCTTATTTGCTGTAGACAACATTGTGGCCCAGAAGTCATCTCTCCTCTAAAATCAGATTGCAAGTAATTTTGACAAAGTTTGGCCTGTATTCTTCTCAATTCAACATGGAAATTTATATCAACATAGACAAAAATCATTTCCGAAAGTCTGTAGGACAACTGCATACAACCATGTGAGTTGGGGTATGCCGTTTACATGGACTGTGATGGCAGTAACTATGCCTGTCTGTGTAGAATGCCAACCCAGGAGATAGTCTGGCAAAACCAGAGGGCCAAATACATGCTGCCTCAACAGGACCAAGGGAGCCAAGCGCCATGTCCATGGGCACGTTGGTGGGATGCTGAATGCCTCTCCGCTTGTCTGACACTCTCCACAGATCTGTACCCCTGACCTGGTGGTGTTTCTGGCTTGTGCCAACCAGAGGCTCAAGGAAAGATTACTGAAGCGTGCAGAGCAACAGGGGCGACCAGATGACAATCTCAAAGCTACCCAAAGGAGACTAATGAACTTCAAGCAGAATGCGGCTCCATTGGTTAAATACTTCCAGGAGAAGGGGCTCATCATGACAGTAAGTTAATTCTGTTCTTACAGAAGACAAGAATGACACAAGAATAACCTTTCAGCCTTCTTATTTAGAAATTCTCTTTACTCTAAAAAGTGGCTTTCATTGTGAGTTGCAGAGCCAAAGAATCCATTGTTTTTGCCTGATTTTCCTTAATAAGACATAATGATAAAATAAGTTAATTTTTTTATGAAAGATTATAAATTTTAACTGTGTCTCAAATCCTTTATAGCCCCTGGGTAAGATAATTTCGAAATGATTTTAAGAAATACTTGCCCAGCTTCTCAAATCTTTTGTCTTTGAAAACCTGACAAAATGGTAAGACTTTGAATAACAGTTGGCATACAATTAGAGTTTATTTGGATAGTAAATTCGGATTTTTTTATTATATTGTGCTACATGAAGAAATGAGATTCTGACTTCACAAGAAAGCTTTCTGAAATTTTGATTTGCAGTAAAGAAGTTACAGTATATTAGCCATGACGTATTAGTCTTTCTGCTCGTTTGATGCAATGCAAATATTAATAGTTATAATGCAAAAAATAGTATTTTCCTAAAAGTTTAGTTTGTTTGGTATTTAATAATATTCAAGGTGCTAAGGAAGGATGATACTGAATCATTAGGTAACACAGTTTTTAGAAGTATGGTCTCAGCTCAGTTGAAGCTTCTGCACGATATTGGCTTAAAGTATTAAATCACAGGGAGACAAAGAGCATCACAAACCACCTGAAGGAGGACACAAAACCACAGCAACTTCATGATTGGAGAACACTTCTCTAAGCCCTTAACCCCTTCCCACCAGAACAGCTTCTTGTCTGGTGGGTTTACAAACCCTCAAAGAGAATTCAATGAAACTGGTGCATCTGCATCCCAATAAAATGCACCTAAGACGTTTTCCACATATTTCAGGGAACTCGTTGAAGTCTTTCCACATAGCTCCTGTGACCTAACAACCCCTGGGTTAAAACTCTCTTCATTAGACTAAGATGTCCATAGATCTGAAAGAGAGAGTCATGACATTTGAATAATGACCTTTTTGCAGTCTCAAATTATTCATTACATTGTGCTCTTTGAGTCAAAGTTGTCATGTCAGAGAGTTGTAAATCTGATCTGAAAATTGTTCATAATGCCAGAGTTCATTTTTTGGGTTAAAACAGACATTAAGTGATAGGAAAGATTTGGGAAAATCAGGGTGAATGATTCTGTGGCTATTTTTGGTTGGGGTTATTGCATGTTTTTTCTTGCCAATTACTAGCACTGACTTCTGCATTGTGTCATAAAAAAAAAAGAAATTACCTTGTAGGCCAAACCCCAACTGCAGTCTGCAAAGCCAGAGTTTTAATTAATGTTTGCAAGGCTTCAAGGTATTACTAGAGTGTTTCTGATTACTCCCTGCTTGTCACATTCGTCATCACAAGCAGAGCAGATTTCCCAAATGAATGCAGAGTGCGGATTGTTAATTTACTAATATTTTGCATAGAGGTGAAATGCCATTGCCTCTAATTGAGGGAGTCAATAACAATGTGGATGACAGCCCGTAGCCTCATTGCTGAAATCAAATGAGCTTTAAGATAAACACATCTAATTACTGGGAGAAGACTTGCCTTTGAAAGTCACCTTTTGGAAAGCAGTGAATACAGGCTGAGCTCTGGGGAATATAGTTTGAAAAATAATCTGACAAAAAAAGCAAGTACTGCATCCTGAAACACTTGTTCTCTTTTAGAACCTGGATCATAGTTCGCTTTCAGAATTGAAGTGCATTTGATAGAACTTCTCTTTTTAAAAACGAGTTAAATAGGGGCTGGAGCAATGGCTCAATGGTTGCTGCGCTTACAATGCATGCGCGAGTATTCGAGTTCAAACCCCAGCACCACGTATACAATGAAGACTCTGAGCAACAAGGGCCACATGAAAAACTAAATAAAATTGATTCCCTCTTTCTCTCTCTCTCTCTCACTGTCCCTTTCTCTTTAAAACAAGTTAAATAATAAAAATGATCATCCTTATTAATCGCATGAATGTTAAAATTTCAATGCAAATCTGCGAGTTAATAAATTAACCTAAGTATCCTCTCCCCTGTTACCTCTCCACTGCCCACCTTTGCTTCTGTGTGCCACAACTAGTTGGTTCATTTATTCATTTAGTAAGTGTTTAGTAAATTGGGAACCAAGATATTCTGCAAGATGTTAAGTGTGCAAAGCTAAATAAGTAAGGATATTCATACCTGCCCAGCAGATAGTAAGTCCCCAATAAATGCAGAGAGCTTATAGTCTGTGGGAAAAGAGATACTAAATGATGGGGGTTATCAGGTGTGATAACTGTCAAGTTATTAGGTGAGAGTGATTACTGACTTATTAGATGAGTGATTAATAAGTGTGAAAATGTACAGGGTGTGCTCACATTTCTGATGCACTATGTTAGGGACCAGAAGTCTCTGTAGTGAATAGAACACACTCTCCCCACCCAGAGTAAGATTAATCAGTAATCTCCAAGTAAGCCTTTTAAAAACCACAGAAACCAGGTCTGTCTTTGATCCAACTTAGAAACTTTATTTTGGTGCTCTGCTTCCTAGGACTTTAGAGTCTCAGACCTCTCACTAGCAATCATAGCTCCACTGCCTTTTAATAATTTCCTCATGCCCACAAGGTGCTAATCTAGCTGTAAGTTGCAGAGGGTATCAGTTCCATGGTAATGCTGTGGAGGTGAAATGAGAGACTGCGTGTCTCATGATGGATGGCAACCAGACGATGCGTAAGATGCACTGTGCAGCCTCATTGCCTGGTTCGGATTCCAGCTGCACCACCTGTCACCTATACGACCTCCTGCAGGTTGCTTATCTTCTCTGTGACTCACACGCCTCACCTGTAAAATGAGCATAATCATCAATCCTGCACTCATGTAATTGCAAGGAGTAAATAAATGTCAAGTGCTTAGAATTGTGCTTGGAACATTGTAATGGTAATTTATTTGCCTGATATTATTTTATAACTTTTACATTTCTTCCTCTCTGTTCCTTCCCCCTCTTGTGCTCCTATTCTGGAAATTATAATTACTATTAACAATTCTGTGTTCTTTGAGGGAACTCTGTTGCTTTGTCTCTAACAGATAGGTTATTAGTAGTAGTATTAGTATGAGGGATTGAACCTAGGGGTGCTCAGTGAGCCACATCCCCAACCTTTTTATTTATTTATTTATTTTATTTTGAGACAGGGTCTCACTAAGTTGTTTAGGCCCTCACTAAATTGCTGAGGCTGGCTTTGAACTTGATATCCTCCTGCCTCAGCCTCCCAAGCCACTTGGATTACAGGCTTACGCCACTACACATTGCCAAATAGGTTATTGAAGAAATAAAAAATTAATAATTTAGGTTTTAAAAACTTCATGCCAGATTTATGTTTTCTTTAAAAATTTCTGTTAATCCGTTTTAAAGTTGATCCAGTTTATAGTTGATCCAGCGTCTTCTTTAACTTCTATCTGGCCAATGTAATCAAGGTAAAAGATGACTATGTCTGAATAATGTAGTTTAATTGCAAACAGACATCAGTCAATTCATTCTTTTTCCTTTTTAAATTCTTCATTGACTGTGTATCTGTTGGTGGACTTGATTAAACGTCAACAAACTTTTTATTTTTTAGAAACTTTTTTCCTATTTTTATGTGTATATTAAAAATATTCCTTTGGCTAAAGAGAAAATCTAATAGTAATGGCCAGGAAAAACATGCTGTTGCTTGTATCTTGTTGACATGGTTCCCATCTGGTGGAGCTTTTCATTTCTATTATTATATTTTGTGTTTCTATGTGTGTAAGCGTTAGTTTAAATAATATGAAGTCGTAAAGCTGGTATATTAGGGGCTTCTTCCTAGAATCTTTCCTGACATGTTTATTTGTTGTTTTAAACTTGTCATCATATTAGATATAATTTCTCATAATACCTTTTATAGTTTTGTGCATATAATTAAGATAAGGGTGCCGTGAGTTGGTCGGATGTTGTTCATGGGAGTTTGAGCATTACTAGAACAAGGAAAGTTACTTATTTAGCGTTACCTAGTGAGCAGTGCCTCATGACAATATATATAAATTTTTTTGCTCCCAGGGATTGAACCCAGGACCACTTAATCACTGAGCCACATCCCCAGTCCTTTTTTTATGTTTTATTTTGAGACAGGGTCTCACTAAGTCCTTAGGACTTCACTAAGTTACAGAGGTTGGTCTCAAACTTCAATTCTCCTGCCTCAGCCTCCTGGGTTACCATGCACCACCATGCCCAGCTAGATTTTTTTAAACCTCAATAAAAATGTCTGTTCAGTGGTAATTTTAAAAATATTTATCTTTTAAAATGTTTAAAACAAAACAGAAGCAAAATTAGTCTCTCTTTTAATCATCCCCAGGCAAGTCTTTTTTTTTCTTGTGTGTGTATGGTTCTTGGATCAAACCCATGGCCTCACACTGAATAAACAAACACTCTACCACTGAGCCATACCCCCAGCCCATGTCTTTGTAACCATTCTCCAGAGAGAGGGTTGTACACTTGTTTGCACTGAACAGATGCCACTTCAGGTGAGCGATAATGAACAGCCACATTCAACTTCAGACTGTAAAGTAACAATTGGTCATTTTCCTTCAGGACTTTTGTAGGAGGAATGAGAGAAGTTTACTTAAAAGGAGAAGTAAGCTGTAGTCATAGGATGTATGTAGAGGCCCACTAATTCATACCCATGTTTATCAACTGGCACTCTTTAGTCAGGAAAGGCATGGCTGAAAATTTTTTAAATCAGGATTGTTTCTTACTCACAAACTCCAATTTTCCTGCAGAAGTAGGCAGCGAACTGTAGCAAGGCCCCTTATCCCTAATTTCAGTATTTAATAAATCAGAAAAATATTTTTTAGTGGGGCTAAGAAAAAGTTGGCTTTTTAGTTTCACAAAGTGAGGGCATTAGAAGAAAGAACCACCTACCCTTACAGTTTTTTAGAAGAGATATTTTTAACACAAAAAAAAAACTCAGGAATGATATTTCTCCAAATAAAGTCTCTAAACAAATATTTGGCTGTTACAAAATCTTCCAACATCTGCCTCCTTTTTCTCCTTTTGCTGTGGATTAGGGAACATTTCATCACAATCTAGCATCAGTTTGGGAACCACAACTTGTGAAGACCACCTTTATTTATTCACTAGACGCTGTCCCTGAGCCCCAGAAAACCCCTTGGCAGTGCAGTTTCTTAATTTATCCTGTATCACTTCCTTGAAATTTCAAATTTGCCACCGAAACTAATTTACATCCCATCAGCTATTCCTACCCAAAAGAAAAATAAGCAGGAATAGTAAATACATTTAGGCAGAACTGCTGAATAATTATTAATTAACTTCAAGTGTCATAAGAATCCACACTAACATCTAAAATACAAGTACACTTATTCCTAAGCTCCCAGTACATAGCCAAAGGTTACTCATCACCATCTCCATAAGCATTGCTGCACGGGAGTGTAGAAACAGAGAAGGGAGGTGGGAAAAAGCTTAGGCAAAAATAATTGAAGTAGTATAAACTCTCATGAGATTTAGGCACTACCTAAATTTTAGTTTTTTCTTTTGGTACTGAGGATTGAACCCAGGGCTTACCACTAAGTTATATCTCCAACCCTTTATATTTTTATTTATTTTTAAAAATTTTGAGAGAGGGTCTCACTAAGTTGCTTAGGGCCTTGCTAAATTGCTGAGGCTGGCCTCAAGCTTGTGATCCTCCTGCCTCAGCCTCAGAAGCTACCTAAATTTAAGAAAGGAAAAGAAACTCAATAACAGCTTGTCCAAATAAACCCATTCTCCTAAAATTACTAGGAGGGAAGGTTTTTTGTGGTTTTTTTTTTCTGATTCTCAATAGTTAAGAGGCTGATGAATTTTCAATGTGTAACTAACATAGTGAAGCTGTTGCCTTTAAACATTACCTATTGTTCTCTCCTATTTAAACATCCATTGTCAAGTAACCGAAGGCTTGCAGTAATTCCTATTCATTGGACTTAATAATCAAGGAAACTGTCAAGGAGGTGTCTTCAAGGTTGATAGGCTGGACAGACTGTGGAGGTATTCTGGAAGATACTTGGATGACAATGGGGGACAAGAGCACCCAGAAATATGGTTTTCCAGTTGTCCAGAGTTTTTAAATTAAGCAAACTATTTTCAGGCATGAAACCTGATAGTGATAGAACCTCAATATTGGGAGTCCTGAAGTAATTAGAGAAAGATATGTTTTTGACTTGAACAGATAGCAGATTTTAAGGAACTGCCTAGTCCAGGCAACAGGCATTTATCCAATTCTACAGTGCACAGAGCTGGCAAGACGATGCTGCTCGCAGAAAAAGTACCATTGTTCGCTTCAGAAAGGTAACAGCTACATGCATTGCTCAGTGCTACCTTTTTAATTCACTTACTTACAGAAGTCTTTTTAACCCTAGTTTTAAATGATACAGAAATAAATTGAAAAGCAAATCTGATTACTTGCATAAATTGTCATTATTGTGGGCTCTAAAAACTAAAATTATATGATACCAGTTTTGTTTTCTGATCTTTTACATAGACAGGAAAATAAAAGCACTGAGAGATAAGGCCATTTGCACATAAAGTGCAACCCACATGCAGCAAAGTAACATCCACAGTCCTGAGGAGCACGTGGTGCCTGTTCCTAAACAGCACTGAAACAGAACAAGCAGCGTATTTATAGCTCATTCTGGCGTTCTGTCTTAGAAACCAGCGAACGAACGTCCTGACTCACAACTTTTCCATCCCCAAAGCTCGCTCAGTATCAGTCATGTTCACACTCGGCAGGCAGAGAGCAAGCAGATGACTCAGTGAATGCATCTCTCAAAGTTGGAAATTGAAGTTGGAAAAGGACGCACCCCGTTGTCAGCTCTGAGAGTAAGAGCCGGAGTGCCAACCAGCGCAGTGCTCTCGTTTGATACAGGCACAATAAGGAGAACTTGAAGAATGAACATATTCTCTGCCATGAAAGGATGAAGAGTGTTTTTCTCTTTATTTCCTTACTATTGACACCCATGAAACCAAGTCCAAAAAGCCTCTTGATCAGCCTCTTAATTATGATCAGCCTCTTAAGTATGAGGCAAAGGCCTCGCAGGGTAACTAGGAAATAAGTCATCCAGACAAAAATCAAGATAATATTCAAATGAACACATCTGGAAGATACACATTAAGAAAATTCCAATTCTGCCTGGGTGCAGTGGCACATGCCTATAACCTCCCAGTGACTGAAGGCTGAAGCAGGAGGATCACAAGTTCATGGGCAGCCTAGGCAACTTAGTGAGACCCTGTCTCAAAATAATAAGGACTGAGAATGTCACTCAATGATAGAGCACTTCTGGGCTCAATTTCCAATACCCCTGACCCTCCACAAAAGAAAGAAAAGAAAATTCCAATACCAAGAGCTGATATTGACAGGTGTAAGAATTGTGCTTTAGTTAAGGCTTATGCTATTTCTATTGCACTGGCTTTGACAACAGCTGATCTTTGCAGATTTTTTGAAAAAAAGAAAACAGATCAGTAAATAGTTGGTAGCTGAATGTCATGTCACACTGACAGCTTCCTATAAACTTTCATTTCAACCCTTTAGATAGTGATAGGAAAATACACAGACACACACACACACACACACACACACACACACACACACACACACTATTCAGTTGGTCAATTCTCCAGGAAATACGGTAATCAGAACAATAATTTTGGCAATAGTGTCAATGAACATTCCAAACTCCCAGAATTAGGTCTCCATTTACTATTAAATGTTATACTGAGGGGCTGGAGTGGTGGCTCAGCAGTTACAGCGCTTGCCCGGCATGTGCAAGTACAGGGGTTCAAACCCCAGCACACACATACACAAATAAGCAACGAAAGTCATGGAAAAACTCAATAAAAACTGATTCTCTCTCTCTCTCACTGTCCTCTCTCTCTCTCTCTTTTTAAAAAAATGTTATACTGAGCTTTATTGGGAACCTGAGTATGAAAATATTTTTGGTAAAATTATTGGACTAAATTTTTTGCATGTTTAAAACCAAATTAATTGGAATTGACCAATATCATTGAAGAGTGATGCCACTATAAATTAAGTGCCCTCTCCCTCCTCCCCAAAAAGAAGACAGAAGAACAAGCATTTAAGGTTTACCAGTAGGAAAATACAATAAAAAATATGAATAGAGAGGTGCCTTAAGAAACAATAGCTAACAATTCCACGTGCTTAAGATATGCCCTGTACTGCTCTAAATGCCTCATGGTAGCTCATTATTTTGCACCAGATCTCCATAAAGCATGCATTAACATCACCTGCATTTTGTAAATGAGGAGGCTAGAGCACATGCAAGTGCAGCATGTCAGGGATACTACAAGAGGGTGAACCTTGGCCCAACTCTGGGCTGCTGAACCAGAGGCTACCACCTACCACCCACTGCTGTGTTGTCCGCCTGTTTACAGGATCCTGGATCTTGGAAAGAAGCTCCTTTTTGCTTCCCTAGGCTTTTATCCTCTAATCTGCATCTCTGTTCTGCTGTAATCTATCTATTTCATCTTTTCAGAAAAGAATAAATGAGAAAATTAATTCTTTTGCTAAAGTATATTGAGGGTTTTTTAAAGTAATTTTTACTAGGTAACAGATGTATAATAAGATAATTCATAAATTGATTAATCCAAGCATGCATAATGAACAAAGTTTTACTACAGATACCAATCTTTGGGCCTTATATTTTTGTTTATCTATGTCATTCTTTCTCTTTTTCTTACCCTGCTCAGTTCTACCAGGTGGATGTAAAACCTGGCTTCGATTCTGTAGCAGGAAAAATGCTGTTCTTTTCTGCTTTGAGTTGTATAATTAGCTCATCTTCCCATTATGTATGTTGGTCCTTTCTTATTCATTCAGTTTTATTAAGGACATGTGTATTCATGGTGCCCTTTTCGTCAGACAACAGTGATACTTCTTTCATTCAGTAAACTACCCTTCGACATGCCAATGACACTTTCCTTAGTGGGACCCTATAGGGAACACAGGGAGAATGCAGAGCCACATTCTGCCTTCATGGATCTTGTACTGCAGACACACAGATGATGTGGACATAAGCAGCTTGAACCACACAAGAAAGGGTATGTGCACCACATAGAGGAGGCCCCAAGGGTTGGAGCAAGGGAGGAACTTCCTCCTGGAAAGATGAGGGAAGGCTTTAATGGAAACATTGCCCTTGAGAGGCAGAGAAGGGGTGGAACCCAGGAATGGGAAAAAAGAGCATCATAACCAAACCCAGGATACCGAGTGCATAGTATGGAATGATAATTAGAATCAAGGGGGGCAGTTGCACTGGGACCCAATAGAGGAAGGTGCTGAAGAGGAAGGTTGCTCTGTGGGTAGAAGCCAGCTCTAAACCCTCTAAGTGAAGGACTAACATAATTGGAAATATTAAGCTGGTAGTTGAGTGTAAGTAGTGCCTACAGGAAGCATCCAGAAGGGCTCAAATTGCAATGGTGAAAATGTTAAGTGTTTCAATCCATGTTGGCTGAATGTGTAGATGTAGAATCAAGGGTACAGAGGACTGATTGTACTAAATGCATTTTTTACATGACTTTTTCAACTTATAAGAAAGTAACAGCAAAAACTAATAAAACTTGACAATTACAGCGATATACTATAATAAAATTGTCTTCATCAGTACTCTTGTGCTTTAGGGCCATTATTAAGTAAATAAAGATTACTTGAAGAGAAGCTCTATGATATTGCTGCAGTGTAATAGTATGATGACTGAAATGACCAGTGAGTGACTAAGGGACATGTAGCATGGATATAATGGACAAAGGGATGATTCTTGTCCAAGGTAGGGCAGAGTGGGATGATGTGAAATTTCATCATGCTACTCAGAATGGCATGCTTTGAAATTTATGAATTGCTTGTTTCAGGAATTTTCCATTTTATATTGTTGGGTTGTGTTTTACTGTGGGTCACCGAAACCATGGACAACAAGGAGTATAGGAGGGGTGGGGGGTCAGTCTGACAAGCTAAAAGCACTGTGAAGTGACATTACTTATAGCAAAATTAGTTGAAACACTATGTTTTCCATAAATCATAATTTTAGAATAATTCATTGGGTGAAAAAAATTAATGAATTAAGTCAAACATTGTCTGGAACCATTTATTTTCCCGACAGACAGCCCTATACAACTTATAACTGTTAAAACATAATTCCATTAAAGTACTGCAGTTATCACCAGAAACACAAGGTTTATATCTGTTCTGATGTGTTTCAATACAAGTAACGGAATAACTGAATAGCTATGGCTCAAACAGGTTTATTTTACTTGTGTCAAAATAAGTATAAGGATAGATAATCCAGGGCTGATTCAATGACTACTGATATCATCAATGATCCAAACTCCTATCTTTTTGTGCTACCATCTTTAATGTTTTCTTATTGTGACAAAATGGCTGTTTCTGCTGCTGTAGTCATCAAACCCACCTTCCATGCAGGATAAAGGTGTTTAGGGTGAAAGAGTAATAAGCTACAGCTGTTACCCCTCATTAGGCAAGCAAGAGCTCTCTCCCTCTCCCTCTGTCACTGATACACATTTTAGTCTTATGGGTCAGAACAAGGTGGTATGTTCTCCCCAACCTTTAAGAGAAGGTCTGAAGTAGAATATTGATGGTCCTCAAATTACAGTGGTATGATTTATATTTTCTCACTTTATGATGGTGTAAAAAGTGACATAACTTCAGTAAAAATAGCACTTCCAATTTAGAATTTTGATCTTTTCCTCACTACAATATCCTCTTGTGCTGCTGAACAGTGGCACTCAGCCACAGATCCCAGTCAGCACATGATCTTGAGGGTAAATAGCCTGGGCTCTACAATGTACTATGTTGCTAAACATAATGTTCAGTAGGTTAGTGTACAGTCATCCTTCAGTGACAGGGGCCCTGATCCAGGGCCCTGAGGATACCAAAGCTGTAGATGCTCTAGTCCCTTGCATAAAGTGGCATAGCGTTTGCTTATAACCTAAAGACATCCTACTATATCCCCTAAGTCACCCTCCTTATTACTTACAATACCCAATACTATGTAAACACTATGTCAGTAGTAGTTGTACTATGTGTCTAGGGAATAATGACAGAACAAAGGTTCACACATGTTCAATACAGGCACAATTTTTTTTTCAAATATCTTCAATCCATGGTTGGCTGAATGTGTGGATGTAGAATCATGGATACAGAAGACTGATTGTATTAAATGTATTTTTGACATGATTTTTTTCAACTTATGGGTTTATCAGGATGCAACCCCGTTGTAACTCAAAAAGCATCTGTACTTAACTTCACAGCTTCTGACATGGAAGGCAAAGGGGAAAGAAGCTACAATAGATGTTAAAGTGAGCTATCCCACAGTAGCCACTGCAAGGTGATTAAGAAATGTCCTAATTTTCCTGTTTAAAAAGACCTAATGAAACACATTTGCAACTAATTCTATAAAAATGGATAACATAAAGAGTATTTCTAATAAAAAGATAATAATAGCAACTTTTCAGAAAGTACCTTTAATATTCAAGGGTCTTTACTCACTTTCCACCTAACTCTCACAGTAGTTGTTTAAAGCTAATGAGGAAACAGGCTCAAACAGATTCAGGAACATGTCAAAAATTCCACAGCCAGTAAATAAGGGAACTGAAGCTTAAAGTAGGTCCTGTCTCACAGTTAATAATAAGGAAGTGAGCAAGAACTTGAGTCCTAGTAGACTTAAACCCTCTCTAAAAGCTGTCAGAAAAGATACTGAGAATGCCACATTAATGTGACCTGCAAGACATTACTGACTGAGAAAGAAGAACACTGACTAAAAAGTAAATGGAGGCACAATAAAATTTTTAACAAGTATACTTGAGCAAACAGTAAAGCAAAGAAAATATTGAATTGGTTACAGTTATACAGTTGCTTTATTGGGTCTATCCTGCTGGAGAGTACCTAGTTATATAAAGTTGGCTGGGAGCCTCTGATTGTTAGCCATAAGTTTTATTTTTTTTTAATATAGGCATTTACAGAAAATAGCCCAAGTTATGTTTCCCTTACGTTTGCAAATCAGGCAAGGTTGACATCACTGATGAAGTTCAACTGCCTTTGTTCAGGGATTCTTCAGGTCTGGTCTCCGTTTTCGTTTACTTTAACATATCATATTATTACAAAGTAAGAAATTTAAATCTAGGGGAAATGGAGAAAAACTAACATAATATAAATGCTGTGTTACTCTACAAGTGTTTACCTCTTTCGATCACTCAATCCTGTAGGTAAGTATTAAAATTATTTAGTGTCTTATATGTGCCAGGTGTTTCTTCTGAGAAACCTCAATTCAGGTAAAGATAGGAGCTTGGTGACATTTCTGGGATAAATCCCAAACTGCACAGCCTGACCCACCTCACCCACTCCAGATCTCTGCTGTTACTCTTTACTTGGTCTTCTCTGACTGGCACTTCAGACACCTGCTGTTTTCTCCTTCCCTAGAACTGACTCCCCTCAGTCATTCTGCCTCCCTGCCATCTGGCCTCTGAAAGGCTCTCAGGCACAGCCCCAAGGAAGGGGCTTCCACCTAGTTTAATCTAATCTATCAGTTGGAACATATGGAGATTTGCAGACATGTCCCTTCTCTGAAGGAGGCTGTGTAGAAGGGAAGAGGAGTTACTGAGGGGCTTCTGTGCTTCTGACAACATTCTGACAGAATGATGTGCAGAGGGCTACGGGATGGAGTAAAGTGCACTTGCCTTCCCCAAGATAACTCCCTGGGGACAGAATAACTCAAAACACACTGAGATGGAGATTCCTCCATCTATTCAAAGAAGTCATCAGGCACCTGAAATTTTTGAGTGCAGTCTTAATCATTACCAAGTTCAGGATTGGAAATGAGAATGAATAAGGGGTTGAAAAAGACAGAATCGAGGGATGAGCAGCCAGACTAGGAGCAGGGAATAAAGCCATTTTATCTTAACTATTCTAATTTCTTGTTGATTTCCTCTCCTCCTTAATTAAGGAATTTAGCTCACTATAAAATAAACTTGAGAATACACTCATTTATCAATATCTTTTTAGCCAATTATTTTGAGACTACTAGCTAATATGAAGGACTCAAAGATGAATGAAAATGTTGATTTTTGGCTTTCAGAGGTCCAGTGTGAACTAACAAAACAACTCTGAATTTAAGAAGATTCTGTAGAAAGGCAGCCTGAATATGCATGGTGTGGGCTGTTTCCTTCAGTAACCTGTGAGTAGGTATAGCACAGCCAACACAGGGCAGGTGTGCTCACCTGTGTGTTGAACTACTGCACACACTGAGTCATATCACATGAACTCATTCTGAGTGTGAACAAGAACTTGTTTTGACTTCATTCATTTGGACTGAAAAGCTTTTCAGCAATGTATTAAATTCAGGTTTTCAAAAATTCATACTTTTCCCTATGGCCTGACCTCTAACCATTGCCAATTCACAGGTTATTTGAAGGTGTCAGCAACTGTGTGAGATTTCTCAGAAAATAACAGGAAGTGTTGTTTCAATTTCCATAATTGCTGTCAAATTCTGGATTAAGGAGGAAAAATAAAAATAATAGATTTTGGGGACTATTACCTGAAAATATAGAGTATTGTGCATTGTGAGATAATTTTACCCTCTATTCTGAAACTTCTGCTTATATATCAACATCACTTGATATATATTTGATAATGTTTATTCTAGATCTTTCTACCAAGTCATTAGAGTTCATATGTTCATGACCAATTAATTTTGACAGAAGTCCAAAAAGATGATATGATCCCTTACAACTGAGTTATTAATAGAATGATAATTTCCAATTAAAACCTGTCTATCTCAGATCTTATGAAATTTTAGGTGAAATCCTTTTGGTCATATGTACAATGTTCATATGATGCTTACTTCTGATTTTGCATTCATTTCATCAATTTAATCTGAATTCCCCAAATCCTGAAATTTAAAAATATCAGTCAGTTAATTTTCTAAAATTAATGGTTCTACTCTACACCATATTTTATGAAATGATAGCCACAATTTAAATTGTAGGATAAGAAATGTAGGAAACTTCAATTTTCTCACATCTTCTGTTATTTGTGTTAGTACAAAGATTGCATTCTCCTGAGCTAGGGACTGCTTGCCCAAGCCCTGCCCTCTGCCCTCTTCCCATCCCTGATTAACTCCACTGCTCTACCTTGACCATTGGGGCCAGCATATATGAGATTGCTTCTTCTGGAAGCCAGCAATGGGGTCAGAAGTCCCATCTTTGAGCTTACATAACACCCAATTTTTACTCCATCATGGCTGTTATGCTATTTTATACAGTAATTCTACTTCTTTTTTTTTAAAAATGTAGACTCACAACCTATAACTTCCAGTTTCAGGGACCAATAGATTAGTAAGCATTACCAATAAATATGATAAATATTGGTCTTATTTCCTCTGCTCTGTATTTCAGAAGGCTGTAATCTGACAGACATTGCCAGTTCATCTGGCCAGGTAGTTTCTGGTTGGATTTTGTCAATTCAAGGCGCTGATAGAAGACTGAAAGTAGAAGGAAGGGCTTTTTTTTTTTTACCTTCTCTTTTGTTTCTTTTCTTTTTTATTATTAAGACTTATAATTACAATATATGCTGATGTCTCTGAATAATAGAGGGGGTGGTTTTGGCCAAGCTTCTAGAATCTGTTCAGATTTTAGGACCTCCTCCTGACTTTTTGTTGTTGTTGTCGAGGAGTTGTGTTGTTGTACAATCATAAATGCATATGTAGTAACAATGCCCCTGATCCTAATGATCCTATATATATATATAGGATCCTATATGATATATGCCCCTGATCCTAATCCAGAATCACCTCATCACCCACACCCCAGTCTCTTGACTCTTCTGTATTTCCTCCCTATAACAGATAATAAACATCTCTCTCTGTGTATATATGTGTGTGTATACACATACACACATGCGCATATACACACACAAGATTGTGCACTTTTCAGAATTAAATGATTGCATGAGTGATATTAGGCTTCTCTGGTCATTAAACAGTGAGATACATTGTTGACTCCCCCCACTATCATCCCTTCCATCTCTTCCCTATACCCCACCCCTATGTATCTATGGCTCCCCTAGATTATATGTTGCTTCCACTTTGGTAAATCTAGTACATGGGCTTCACTTCCTTTCACTCAAGCCTGAGTTTTGCTCTAGTCTCCGCAAATGAAGGAAAATATTTGACCCTTGAGTCTCTGGGTTTGGCTAATTTTGCTCAGCATAATTTCTTACATTTCCATCCATTTATCTCCAAAGGCTATAATATCCTTGTTTCTGATAGCTGAGTAGAACTTCGTAGTATATATGTACCACCGCTTTTGGATCCATTTATCCAGTGAAGAGCATGTGGGTTGATTCCATAATTTAGCTATTGTAAATTGAACTGTTCTAATTCCACTGTCTATATAATTCCAATGTCTACTTTCTTCTTTACAGTTCTGTTGTCATCTTCAATATTTTATTTTCATCACCTGGGTTGGAGCCCACTAATT
This sequence comes from Aplodontia rufa, assembly GCA_004027875.1. NCBI lineage: Eukaryota > Metazoa > Chordata > Mammalia > Rodentia > Aplodontiidae > Aplodontia > Aplodontia rufa. Next base: position 20,977 of record PVKS010029047.1, read on the forward strand.
CTCCCTCAATATATATCTACTACACTCATAGACTGCCTTAGTGGCTTGTCAACTTATGATGACCCTCATTAAATATGTGTGTATGAGTGTGTGTGCACATACACTCAATACATATAAAGAAAGAAAGAGCCCAAACAAAGCCAAAAAAAACGATGTTTCATCTTGAAAACCTTTGTTCACATATTCTATGCAATTGATCCTAGGCATTACCTTATAAGATTTTTTTATTCATGAACAAATTTTATGAATTATGTTTCATCTGAGTAACTGGATGAAACATAATTCATAAAGTTTGTTCATGAATAAAAAAAGAAAAAAAAGGTTTGTATTCTTCATACTGCCATAAACTTGCTTTGTTTTCTTAAGTTTTAGATCTCTTGGTTCAAAATTTAAGTCTTTAATTGCACATCAAATTTTGATTTAATTTTTTATTCCACACTCCTATAAGGTAAATTAGAATTCCTCAAATCATGAAAATGTCATAAATATTGTACACAGTCACTGGAACAAAAAGCTCCATGAGGGGAAGTATTTTGACTGATTTCTTCACCTTATGTCCCAAACTCTTGGAACACTGCCTAGTATATAAGTAGGTACATAATATATATTTGTTGAGTGAAGCATAATTTAACAGAGCATCCTAATCACGTCTTAGCTTCAGAGACATATGATAAGAAACTATAACAAAAATGAACATGACTAGTCCACTGACAGCAGTACCCTCGACCTAGGGAGAAAAACAGGGCCAATAATTAAAATCTCCAGCCCTCCAGCCAGATGCAGAGAGATCATGATTAGAGCTCACTCACCAGCTCCTGACCTTGCCAAATTACTGAAACTCTCAGGGCCTCATTTCTGCTATCTAAAAACTACATATCAGGGCAGAGCGGCGGCTTACCGTGTGCGGGGCAAAATGGAGCTCGAGGCCATGAGCAGATACACCTGCCCAGTCAACCCATTTGTGTTCCCCCATCTGACCGTGGTACTTCTGGCCATTGGCATGTTCTTCACTGCCTGGTTCTTCGTTTATGAGGTCACCTCCACCAAGTACACACGGGATATCTACAAAGAGCTCCTCATCTCCTTGGTGGCCTCACTCTTCATGGGCTATGGAGTCTTTTTCCTCCTGCTCTGGGTCGGCATCTACATATGAGCTGCGAAGGGTACCCACCAGGTGGCTTCACTAAATCCCTGCTTTTGTAAATTAATTTTTTTTACTGTTGCTAGAAGTGTCCCGCCTGCTGCTCACAATAAAGGCAGATGTGTGACAAAAAAAATAAATAAATAAATAAAAACTACATATCAGCAATACCCATGTCACAGGTCAATGGTGAGGATTGGTAAGAAAGGGTGATTAGAGCATCTGTCAGCACAGAGCACCACTGATAGGACGCCATTGTTCCTGCTCTTAAGATTGGATGGCATTGCACCTTGTCCTGGCCAGAGATATTACCAGTGCTATAGCAACCACATGTGCTGTGTACTCTCTCATCCTGATTATGTCATTGTGTGGTATTTCTGATAAGAGAGCGATTCTGGTATTCCAGTGACAGTTTTTAAATCTCAGGAAGGTGGTTTCTGCAGCTCCTATGAAGTGGTGAACTGAGAAAATTGAATGCAACTTAACAACCAAGAGAAATGTTGCCAAACCTGTCACCTGCTGTAAAAATCCTTCCAAAGCTATTTTTTAGGCTCTTGGTGTTGATTTTCTCTCTCCTTTCTTTTTCCAATTTTACTTTCACCGTCTCTGCTTACTGTCCCTCTTCCTCTCTAAGAAGGGTTTTAGTAGACAGCAAGAATGTTAGCTCTAGCCAGGTGTGGAGGTGCATGCCTGTAATCACAGCAGCTAAGGGGGCTGAGAGAGGAGGATCACAAGTTCAAAGCCAGTCTCAGAAACTTGGTGAGGTCCTAAGCAATTAGCAAGACCCTGTCTCAAAATAAAAACATAAAAATGGATGGGGATGAGGCTCAGTGGTTAAGTGCCTCCTGGGTTCAATCCAGAGTACCAAAAAATAAAAAATAAAAATAAAGGCTCTACCCACCCTTTCTCACCAGTCCTCACCATTGACCTGTGACATGGGTATTGCTGAGATGTAGTGTTCATATAGTAGAAATGAGGCCCTGAGAGTTTCAGTAACTGGGCAAGGTCAGGAGCTGGTGAGTGACCTCCAATCATGATCTCTCTGCATCTGGCTTGAGTTTTTAATCATCAGCCCTGTCTTTCTCCCTGAGAGGAGGGTGATGCCATCAGTTGACCAGATCTTGTGGCCAGTTTCATAATTTTTCATTCAAAACCCAGCCCAACTTCTAATATATTCAAAGACATCCATGCTGTAGAAGCACTGCAAGGGACTCAATGATAATATGATATTAAACAAAATGTAATGTGGTATTATTGATGGGCCAGGGCTGACCTTGTAATCACAAAGACCAGGACTTGAATCCTGGGAAATTTCTGAACATCTCTAAACTGAAGTATCTTCACTTATAAAATGAGGATGGAGCTAACTGACTTGCAAAATTCATTAACGATTGGAGGTAAAATGGATGAAGTATTTGTATCATGTGGGTAGCTAAATACATGTATCTGTTGTTAGCAGTGTAAGTAATCCATATCCTAAGCCCTAGAACACTAGAAAAAATGAATCTAATCAAAATATGCTAAATAATGTTAATAAGTAATAGCTTACATTTATTTAGTACTTCACAATTCCAAACAACACCATGCAAATATATTTTAGGAAGATGACATGTACTTGAGGATAAATTCTCTTCTGCCACATGCTCAACCACATCTAAGGTACATCCATAGTGTTGGGTTCCATGAGAATCTTGAAAATCCAGTTCTGAAAGCTACTTACTCATTACTTTTCAAAATGACTAAATCAAGAGACAACACTAAGAGCTACTTATTTTAATGGAGACATTTTTCAGAAGAAATGTCAACCACAAATCTGTCTTGGCAGATGCAAGGCATGTTATTTTCTATCATTTTATTTCTCAATATTGGCAAGAAGGAGCTGCCTGAAGGATGAGCAGCTTTCAAGTTTTTATCAAAAGGAGGAGAAATGGAGTCTGTTTACTTCGATTTCTAATTATTTTTATGTAAAAACATTATTTTCTTCTTTAAACAAGTAATATTTATGGAGGTGGTGTTGTGTGTACATGTGTGTACATGTGCATGTTGGCACGTGTGCTGAGCATGAATGGGTGTTGGAGGTAAGGAATGCAAAAGAGTATAAGGAGAAAGTAAAAAGCACACATTATTTTGCAACACAGAAATAAACAGTTAACATTTTTACTTTTTTCATGCAGTGACTTTTCCATGATATTTTGACAATATGGTAGTTGAAATCATATTGTATTTTGTTTTTAAATTTTTTATCTTAAAATTATACCATAAGCATGTTTTTATAAGACATCAATTGTGTAATTTGCCCTCTAGAAACCTCCATAGTAATAACCAGTGTTTCTACTTCACAAAATTTGCATGAGGCTCAAATTAGAATACATCTGAGTCCTTTGTAACTTACTTAAAAAGCACACAAATGAAGTTTTTATTTGTTCAAATCCCCTTCTCTTGGGAAGTTAAAAAGTCCATATTTATTAAGCATCTTGTTGCTCAGCCCTCTGCAGATCTCTTTTGGTTCTGGAAACGACCCAAGACAACTCCTGAGCCCAAAGTTTACACTGAGATCCCTGGGACAAAGCTAAAATGAGAAAACATTAAGGAGATATAGATTAAGCTCTCCTTTTGACTACAAGTAGACTTTGCCTTATTTAAAAAAAGAGTCCACAGACGTTGAATTCCTTCTATCCTTGGCTCTTCCCATTTTAAAATGAGTCATGCTTCAGAGCATTATTTTTTCTTACCTCACACACAATTATAATTTTACCACAATAATGTGATTTGCTAGTTGAATAGTAAATTTTCCATCCCTACTAAAAAAGAAAAGGCCATTTTTATTAACATTTTATTTTTTTGAACAACCATACAATTTTGTTTTTTATATTTGAACCACCATACAAGTTTTTAACAAAATAATATAAAATGTGTATAGATTCTGGATATTACAATTACCCCCAGGAGTGCCCCCCCAATTACCCACCCTTATCCCTCCCTTCCCCTTCCCTCAATATCTCTAAAAAAGGATTATGTTGTATAGCATTACATCTTATCTGGATTTAACACATGATAATAGACCAACTTTCTCACTGGCCAGGGTCTAGTCCCAACCTCCACAGATGAGTGGATACAATCAACCCTTAGTTTTCTGGGTTAAGCTGATTTTACTCAGCATAATTTCTTCCATAGCCATCCATTTACCTTCAAAAGCTGCAATATCATTGTTTCTAATTGCTGTGTAAAATTCCATGGTATAAATGTACCACAGTTTTTGGATCCATTCATCCAGTGAGGGATACCTGGGTTGTTTCCATAGCCTAGCAATAGTGAATTGAGCTGCTATGAACATAGATATTGCTGTGTCACTATAATGTGCTAATTCTAAATCCCCTGGAAAGATTCCCAGGAGTGGAATAGCACAGTCATATGGTGGGCTCATCCCTAGTTTTTTGAGGATTCTCCATACTGCTTTCCAGAGGGGCTGTACCAGTCTTCAGCTCCACCAACAGTGTGTTAGTGTGCCTATCTCTCCACAGTCCCTCCAGCATCTATTATTGTTTATTTTCTTCATCTTTGCCATTCTGACTGGTGTAAGGTGATATCTTAATGTGGTTTTCATTTGCATTTCTCTGATTACTAGAGATTTAGAGCCCT
>PVKS010029048.1:0-25742 GCA_004027875.1 Aplodontia rufa
AAACCAAGAAATTCTTTTAAATGTTGGAATAAAACATATATAGATAAATGTAAATGCTATTTTATTTATATATATTAAAATGAATATTCTCATTTTTGTAACCTTTTTAAATAAATGTATGATTTCAGAAATCATTTATATTTGTTCATTTAGTTTGTAACAAATTCTCTCATCAATTCAAAAGCTATCTCAGGTTTGTTGCTAGTGGACAGAGTCACACTTTCTTAGACTGTTCTTTCTATATCTGGGTCAAGACACCTCCAGTTTCTTTCTGAACTTCTCAAGGGAATCACTCCTGGCCAAATCCCTAGAGAGGCTGTTCGTAGGTTTGTTCGTGTGTATCCAATACATCCTCAACTTCCACGTTCAGAATGGAAATCCTAAGCTATTCAAAGATATAAATACTTCTAAGACTTTTTTCTAATACTGTTTTTACATCTGAGGACAACTCACTGCTAATTCAGGAGCCAGATTTAGCACATGAAGCAATCTGAGCTGTTTTGACCTTGGAAAAGTCACAAGCTTCTATCTGCTGCATTTTTAACTAGAACATGATTTTCTTGCGTACCTCTAGTTTTCTTTTTGCACATATGCTCAAGGAGCATGTATCAGAAAGGGTGGATCTTTGTTCCTTGCAAAAATGAAAATTGGCTGCACTTTGTGGGTTAATTTGTCTGTTTCCAAACAGCAAAGTCATGTCTTTTGAATCTTATCTCTATCTCACCCAATCCTTGCCCTAAACCTAGGAAGGAAATACATGTCTTTGAAGTTGAAGATCTGAAAAAAATTCTTGCCTATTTTCATTATAACTACAAATCAGGTCAAATACAATAAAACCTTCCATCAAACTTGGTACTTCTGGTTTTTAAGAAAGGAGCTGGGGGTAAGGAAGAGATACAAAAAGCAAGGGTGATGTCCTTAAACTTTCTATCTCTTATGTCTTACCTTCTAAAAACATTTTATAAAGTTTCACCCAGTTTTTCTACTTAAACCAGGTTCAAGTAATTTTATTTATCTCAAGAATGTAAGCCAAGCTATCTGAAAAAAGTTAATAACTACTGGTTATAATGTGAAATCACTAAAGGAGAATCTCATTTGTTAGCATCCAATTTCAGTAAATTCTTCCTGAAATTATTACCAGGACATATTCAACTACTTAAATTTGGAGTTGCGCTGGGCATAGTGGTACATGTCAATAATCCCAGTGGTTCAGGAGGCTGAGGCAGGAGGATTTCAAATTTGAAGCCAGCCTCAGCAACTTAGCGAGGCTTTAAGCAATTTAGTGAGATCCTGTCTCAAAAAAAAAAAAAAAATGGGGCTGGTGATGTGGCTTAGTGGTTGAACATCCCTGGGTTCAATCCCTAGTGCCAAAAAGAAAAAAAAAATGCACTTGAGGAAGTTCTTTGTTTTGTTTTTGTCATTTCCACTCAAATACTAACTCAGTTGAAGAATTCCCCTCTCTCCACTACCACCATGTCATTTAATATTCTCATGACTGATTGCAACATAGTACTTACGTATTTCCAAATTAAACAAGTTATATGTCCTAGTTAACGATGCCAACTATTAAATGTTTTGATCTGATTTTCAACACATTTGCTTTGGTAGCCACTGAATTATGAAGAAAGACAACAGGTGACCCTGGAAATGGGTGTAGTAAATGAAGCTCCCTATTCTAGAGAGGTCAGCTCAAGATCAGCCATAAGCACCGCAACGGTTACTGTTGAGGTGAAAAATCAGGACGAAGGCCCTGAGTGCAGCCCTCTAGTGCAAACTGTTCGAATCAAAGAGAATGCCCCAGCAGGGACAAGAAGCGATGGATACAAAGCATACGACCCAGAAACAAGAAGTAGCACGGGAATAAGGTATTTATTATTCTGTTATTCACTTAAATATATTGTGTTTTAAAGATTGATAATTGATTTGGGTGTCAGTACTGTAATTTTGCATATAATACTTTTTTGTTATTTAAATTTATTATTGTTAACAGATATAGGAAATTAAATGATCCAAAAGGGTGGGTCAACATTAATGAAGACTCAGGATCAATCACAGTTTCCCGAAGCCTGGACAGAGAGGCAGAGTCCATTACAAATGGTGTATATAATATTACAGTCCTTGCATTAGACAAAGGTAAGAAATTTGCTTTTAAGCCTGCAACATACATCTTTAGATATATATATATACACACACACACACGTATACACACACACACATATATATATATATATACACATACATATATATATATTTCCTCAGTTTTTAATCAACAGCCTCCATTTTAAAAAATGGCTCCAGATACTCTGAATTTTAATTTCTCCCCAGAATGACACATAGAATAATTGAGAGGGTATTGTTATAATTTATTAACTCATGTCTGCTTTTCAATAGCATTTCCAATGTTAAATGTAATTATGAAACAACTTAGTCATAAACATACTTGAAGCCGTAATATAAGAGCATTAAGTAATTAGTAAAAATTGAGAAAATTACTTTAGTAAAATTGACTTCAAGTTATCTGTTAATTTTTCTTACAATCTTCACTTTGTCAAGCAAGTTCATTATAGGGAGAATGTGCTTATTGCACTTCTAGAAAGCAGTTATAACTTTTACAGGAAGCTAACAATATGCTGGGGGGTTAGAATGTGACGAAGGACATTATATAAAAATAAATCACTGTCATGATAAATAGTATATTTATAAAATCAGACAACACTATGAATATACAAAATCATATAAAATGTAAAATTATGTACTGTGCATCCTTTAAAAGCGAGAGGAATATGTGTAAAGTGATTACCTATAAGACCCATTTACTACACAAAATGTAGTTTTACCATAACATGCATTTGAACTTTGATCTTTTGTAAAGTAAATATGCTCACTATAATAAATACAGGTTATTATGCTCTCACTTGCAAAACTGGAATTTAGCAGTAATTTTCGGAAGATGATTTAGGTATTCCAGTTCTCTCTGAACTAATTCTGGAATATTCTCAGCAGTGAATCTCCTTAAATATTGTTCCTTGGCTCTGCTGTCTAGTTTCTTTTAGAATTCCTATTACATGAATATTACTATTTTACTTCTACTGGAATTTGAGCTATAATTTACCTTTTTAATAATTAATTACACTTATTTATGTCTTTGAACATAAATAAAAAAAAGTTTTCACTGAGTGTATTAATTCCTTAGACTACACCCATAGTGATTATTTCAGTTTGCAAGTGATTTTCTGTATCTAGAGTCCTCCACCCCTTGAACATTTCCACATGCTATTTTGTTTTAATCTTCCAAATATATGTCATCTACCATTCATTTTACTTGCTGCAAAACTTCCTGCGTGGATATTGAACTCTGAGCTCTCTAGTGTGGCTTTCAGAGATTCTCCAGCCCTTCATTCCAGCGTTGACTCCCTGCTCTGCCTTCTCCTTCATTTTCTCCAGATGGGGCAATGTATAATATGCTTTCCTACACTGTTGAATTTTCTTATGCTTTTAAACACACCAGAAGTACCATTGTTCGTATTTTTTCCTTTCTCCTCTTAAAAAGCAGTCAAAACTCAACCCCTGTAAAGATTTGTGTTTATCACAGTGAATTAGTGAGTGGATGAACACATCTAGGTAGTTATTCTTTGTGTAACCCACTTGAAAGCAGTAATGTTCTTCTTTTAACTTTCCCTGAGAACATAACCTGTGACTATGATTGTGATAGTAACTTATACATTATAGATTCTTAGCTAATATTTAAAAATGTCCACTGTATAATTTCCCGGCAAAAACTAAGAACATTAAAAGTGTTCTTTGATTCTTCTAGATGGGAGAACTTGTACAGGGACCCTGGGGATTATACTTGAAGATGTGAATGATAATGGCCCGTATATACCTAAGAAAACGGTGGTAATCTGCAAACCTTCTATGTCCTCTGCGGTGATTGTTGCTCTTGACCCAGATGAACCCATAAATGGACCACCCTTTGATTTCAGTTTGGAGAGTTCTGATTCGGAAGTACGAAGAATGTGGAGATTGACGAAAATCAATGGTATGTGTTTTTAAACATTACCATTATCTTGTAACATCATGTTGTAGATGTTGTTTTTCTCAATGGTGTCTAAATTTTTTCTTGATGAAATGGAATCATTCATCATGTGAGAAACATCCATGAAGAATCACACAGCTGTCTGTTTAGGTATGGTGGACATTGAGCCTCACTATTCTCTGCCTATATATCCCTATCCCAGAGTTCCCTTAGGTGAAGTTTCATGAGTTCTCATTCCTACCAAGCACCCAGCCATGTGGATTCGTACATGAGAATCATATCCTGTGTTATAAGGGATCCCTCTGTTTTGCAGATTAGCCCCCTAGGAAGTGGACTCTGAGACAGTAGTGTCTCAAGCAGAATGTAAGGTGTTTGCTTGGAATCAACTGTGAAAGGAAGGATCAAGCAAAAGGAGAAATGGTGCTGCACTGCTGGACAAGTGACAGCTTGAGCTAATCCCGTGGACTTGAGTGAAAGTCCTTTCAGAGTGGTTCCATCTCAATTCCCTCTTCTTTCTCATTGCTCTGTTAGCGGGTGAGCTGGAGCAGGAAGGACACTCACTGAAGGTGCTATAGTCTACCCAGCAGTTGGAATGCAAGTCCTTGGTTGCAGGAGGATTTGTTGCCCATGACAGTGGCCACCACGCTGTCACTTCACTCTACCCACTGTACTGTTTTGTGTCTATTGTGTCTTCCTTGGAATTCTTCTTCAACTTGGTTCCGAGTCCTTGCTTTTGACTTCAGCCCAGAAGGGTCTCTGGTGATAAGCATGGTGAAAGTGAACATGACCTCCACTTCCACCTTCGCATCATTTCCCATATGGGCAGTTCCCGTGTCTTGCTTGCCCTGTCCATGGATCATGATGACTCATCTTCTATAAACTCCATGGGAATATCCTTGACTGTCTTTAAATCCCATGTTTTCAGTGACTGACGCTCACATTCCTATCATGACAAATTAGAAAAGAAAGATTGTGAGAAAACGCAAAGTAGAATGGGGTGGGGAGAGGAAAACAAGAGCCATAGAAATAACTAAGCTACCATGTCTTGAAGCATGCTGTGACAAGATTTTTTAAAACAATATTCTGGTGTATGCATGTGCGTATGTGGGTGGAAGGGTGGTGGTTATTAATTGTTAAGAATTAACCTTATTCTTAGATTGTGTCCTTTCTACTCATTTGGTATCTTAATATCCTTTTCTAAAGTAGTATTGATAGGAAATGATAATTTTAAAAGAATCCCAACTTGGGAGATTGAGTCAGGAGGATCATAAGTTTGAAAGGAGCCTTAGTCACTTAGTGAGTGAGGCCTTCATCAGCTTAGTGAGACCATCTCAAAATAAAAAGTAAAAAAGACTGGGATGTAGCTCAAAGGTGAAGCACCCCTGGGGTCAAACCACAGTAATCCCCCCATGTTGGGGGGAATATTTTAGTAGGTCATAATAAGTCATGCTGCTGGAGCGGCACCTCCTAAAGGACACTGGGATCAACTGCACAATTCTTTTTCTTTTTTTTACATCAAAATTAGAAAAAAAAATCCAGATCACAAGCTAATACCATCTTGGATTCAGAACCAAAGACATAATGCTAAATATAGATGACGCTCCAGCAGCATGACCTATTATGACCTACTAAAATATTCAAGGTCAGGTGTGTTCTATCATAATCAGTCTCTGACAATAAATCGTAAGTATGTGTGTTTACTTGGCAGAATATATGACAAAGAGTAAAAGGAGACACCCAGAACTTCAGACTGTTCCTTTCTGATTAATCATTTATAAAAGGAAATATACACTGGCTGGTTTAATTGAATATTTTACAGATAGGATAAAAACCAACCGCTTAAGCCCCTTTTTTCTGATTAAAAAAGGATTTGCATATGAACAAATAAAATGTATTATTTTAAAAGCCAAAAAATACCAACTTTTATTTGCAATATGTAGTGGCTGTAGATTGGAACATTCAGTCCATTCACATTTATGGCCCACGATCAGTTGTGCTATCCCACTAGAACGTCCATTTGTAGGGAAATACAACAACTGATAAATAGTTATGTATTTCCAGGAGAAATCAGTGACATTCTGAGATGCTTGGCTTTGTTGCTTTTTCAGATACAGCGGCACGTCTTTCTTATCAGAATGATCCTCCTTTTGGAACCTACGTAGTACCTATTCGAGTTACAGATAGACTTGGCCTGTCTACAGTCAATTCTTTGAATGTTATTGTATGTGACTGCATTACCGAGAATGACTGCTCTCTTCGCGCAAGTGAAAGGACTGGCAATGGAGATGTGAAACTTGGAACGTGGGCCATCCTTGCAATATTGTTGGGCATAGCATTGCTATTTTGTAAGTTCTTTCCTGAATTGAGTTAACTGCCTTAAGGGAACTTCCAAGGCACTTTCTTACAATCTGTCTTGTTACTTATAGCTGGTCATTTGCGTATAGCTTTATTTCTATTTGACACGCAAATGTGTTTAGCATGTATTTTAAGTGTACTTCTATATAGCTTTAGTGTCTTTTCCCATAGACATAAAACTCAATGTAGAAATATAGCACTTGGCATGAACTTGCCACGTATGTGTTTAGAGCAAACTTGTGTATACTACATGGATGTAAGTAGTCATGCCTATATGTTCTAGAAAGTCATTATGATTTATCTTGTGTATTAATCACTGCAAATTCATAATTTCACATTATTTTGTGATAGTCTTAACTAAAGCTCTTTCTTCCTCTAGGTATCCTATTTACTTTAGTCTGTGGGACTTCTGTGGCAAAAAAAGAACTAAAAGTACTGCCTGATGATTTAGCGCAGCAGAACCTCATTGTGTCGAACACCGAAGCTCCTGGAGATGACAAAGTGGTAAGTCCTTTGTCTTTTTTAAAATGAATACAAAAGGATGAATTAGTGTATAATGTATGTTCATTCTAGAAAGTTTTTTTTCCGATGTTGTGCTATCAGGTAATTTAGCATAAAATGTCATCTATGCCATGGAACAGATAAAATGACTGATTCCTATGGTATGGGACACCTGGGATTTCAGTTTGGCCATATAGTGCTAGTTTACGTGAAAATCCTTTAACATGTCATTATTATTTTCTACTTCAGATGTTTCATGGTTTCAGTGTTAGGCCTGGTTTTCGGCACTTAAACTGCTGCTTATGCTGTAAACATGTTGCATTTAATTAGTCACAGATCACCAGTGTAATTGTTTTAAATTTTTTTCTGGCAGCAGCAATAAAATTGCTACAAGCTTTGATCATTGTGGGAAGAAGTTTAATGGTCTTTCTGCCTGTAATGTGGGTTAGAACAGAGCCTGAGGTTGAAACAGCAGTGCTAGCCAGTGATTGCATTGCTTTGACTTTTCCTAGCCCAATATGTGGAAGAACAAGTAAATTCCCTATAAAATGCGTGCTTGATGATCAGAGCAGGAAAAATTTAGAAAACAAAAGTGATGTATTTAGGGAGGGACTGAAAGAAATAAATCTTAAATTACATTAGTGGCCAAAGCATTGATGTTCTTGGTGTCTTTCCTGCCTGGTTTATTATTTATATTTATGTAGATTTCAAGAATTTCTTATGATGCCTAAGATTCTCAGGGCAGCTTTGTTGTTTTTAGTTGAAGGTAACTGAATTAAATGCTGAATAAAAAAGCTGATAATTATTGCTATTTCTGCCTAGTCAGATAAAAGGGAATGGATTTAACTATGAAAGTAATCTTTTATAGTTTATGAAAGTAAATACACATGAGATAGTAGTGCTGGTCTTGGTTGTGAGATGCTGGAAGGAGGTAACAGTTGAAGTTGTGCAGTATCAGAAGAAGCTTTTAATAAAGGAGTTACAACTCAAGCTTCTGATTTGTCCAGGTGCCAATCACTGACAGCTGATTGACACTAAGTTCAGTACTGGGATTGTAATAGGCGTTCAGCATTGACAAGACAGATTTAGCTTCTGTCCCCAGAGAGCTTACTACATTCTAGCACACAAAATAAGTCAGGGCATTGTCGGCATGGTGTTGGTTTTTCTTCACCATTTTTTTTCGTTGCTGTTCCTTTCTGTGTTTCCACAATGGAAATTGTTTTGATTTCAGTATTCCACAAACGGCTTCACGACTCATGCTGTGGGAGCTTCTGGCCAGGGAATTTGTGGCACTTTGGGATCAGGAGTCAGAAATGGAGGGCAGGAAACTATTGAAATGGTGAAAGGACAGCAGACCTTAGAGTCCTGCCGGGGAGCGGGGCATCATCACACCCTGGATTCCTGCAGGGGAGGACACACAGAGGTGGACAACTGCAGATATACCTACTCGGAGTGGCACAATTTCACTCAGTCCCGACTCGGAGAAGTGAGTTTCCCTAGGTGTTCTCCAAAACTATTTTGATTTCCTTTTAAGTTTAAAAATGATGATAATTTCAAATTTCATGTTTATATAGACCTTTATTTTCATTTAATTATGAATCTACTCGTTGGAAGTTAATTTCCCTTAATTTTGATATAGTTATGTTCAGATTTTTAAAAAATTTGTTTATTAAGGAGTTGAGTTATTGTACAATCATAAATGCATATAAAGTAACAAAATGATATGTAGACGTTCTTAAACCAGAATTACCCCCACATCACCCCACACCCCAGTCTCTTGATTCTTCTATACTTAGCCCCCACAAGTGATATAAATGCTTAGATTGTGAATTTTCAAGAATTAAATGATTACATACGTTTTATTTGGATTCTCAGGGGGGTAAAGAGTATGTCTCATTGTTGACTGTCTCCCTAGATTCTTCCCTATTCTCTCTCCTTCTCCCCTCCCTCTACCAATCCCCTAGTTGTGTTCATATTTAAGTGCTTATTTACTTTTCCACATACATTGTTTGGATTTTAATACTCTTACTGAAATAAGATGTGTTGATATTTGAATTATTCTCTCAAGACTTTGGGCTGACATTTCTTGTCTGACAACTCATGTCTTAGAAACTAAAAGTGTAGTGTAGGACAATTCCTATGTGCATATCACTGAGCCTGTCTAGGGATATCTGAGACCACATTTATTTGGGTTCAGTTTAACTGATACATTTTCACTTTTAGCTCTTATTTTTGAGAGAGAAAATGATGATTACTTAAAGTGAGCACCTATCTCCTTGCTGCCTTGTGTGTGACTATTACAAATATGCTAAATATTGAATTGATAGTATGATTTTTATGATACAGATCAATCATGTGCGTTTTTTATATGTAGGAATCCATTAGAGGACACACTCTGATTAAAAATTAAACAATGAAAGGTAAATCAAAGCAATTATTTTTATGTTAGTATGTTTTGGTGTTTAAAATAATAATAATAAAATGTGTTGTGTTTTTCCTCTTGGCAGAAGGTGCAACAGTGTAATCAGGATGACAACCACAAACATGTTCAAGACTACGTCCTCACGTATAACTATGAAGGAAAGGGATCGCTGGCTGGTTCTGTGGGCTGTTGCAGCGAACGACAGGACGAAGATGGCCTTGAATTTTTGGATCATTTGGAGCCCAAATTTAGGACACTAGCGGAAACATGCTTAAAGAGGTGAACATGTTCTGATAAGTCAACTAAAGCCAGCGGCTTTGTCACCTTTTTATTTTCTCTTTTTCTCTTCCTTTTAATTACAAACCAGGACTTTTTCAAAATAGAGGTTATGTTTGGAACTTTTCTCCATTTATTTTGCAGAATCTCTTTGGCTCAATGCATATTTACTGAGAAACTAAATAAACACAATTTTTTTTGACTTTCATGTAGTTTTTCACTACATGCTTCCAAGGAAACTTACAGATAGAAAAATTGCATTATTGTTTACATTTGGGTATAATAATGAGAACAGCCAATTTAAATAATAAAATAATAAAATGTAATAAATTCAAGTCTTGTTTATAGACCACTTGAAGTACAACCCAGTCAAAGATTGTAGAGAATATTATCTCCAGTTAACTAATTAGTTATTCGTGTGGTGCTTGGAAACTTGTTTTCCTGAATATTCTAAAGTGTATACACTGCGTTCTTGTTATTGCTTTATTCGTATAGCATGGTCTTTCTTCGTAATGGGAAGGGAGATTCCTATCCAGGCATTGTTATTACAATTCCATTTTAGTGGAATTCACTTTTAGATTTTATTCTATATAGCATCTTGTACTGAATCTACAATTTCTCCATTATCTATTTTATTTGTGAAATTTAAGTTTCAAAAGTGCTTTCAGAATGTATTTTTGCTTTTGCAGGTTTCTTTGTCTTTGAAATGCCAAATGGCGTCTCTTTCTCTCCTTCCTTCTTCCAGCACCCCCCATCTGTCTCTCTCTGTCACTCCCATTTGTCTGTCTTCTTTTTTTAAAATTTCTACTTGAGTTGCAAGTTGTCTCTCTTTTCCTCTTGTATAAAGTGGATTTGTTTTGTTTTATGTAAGCATGTGTATTCTTGTTTTTTTCTTAAAATCAATGTAATGTTAATTTTATTATTTTGAATATCTTGGTGATTGCTTCATTATCTCCTAAAAAAAGAATTTTGCCATTGAAACTGTAGAACATATGTCATGACTTTTTAAAGGCAACATTCTGTGTTAACAAAAGGAATGGTATAGTTACAATTGGGATGTGGATATTTAGTGTGTATTAGCACAGTTACAGTTCATATCTTTAATATCATGGATACAGTTTATAAATACCAAATAGTATTGGTTTTTTAAATAAACTTCAAAATACAGGGATCTTGAAAGTTCTCTAGGATAACAGTTTTATAGCTTTTTGGATAAGATGGTTAGTCCTACTTATATATTTGTAAGGTTGTTTTTAAATATTTCACAATTCCAGTTTTTATCAAATACGCAAATGGGCCAAATTACTTAAACTTCAAAACAATAAGACAATATCAAACTAATAGCCAACCAAATTCCAGGTTTCATGGCTTCTCTCAGTCAGTGAATTCTCTATGGACATTCTACATATATTTCTAATATTTAAAATTGTTAATATTGTGCCTGTCTTAAATGTGCAAGTTTGGCTTTTAACAATTATTTTTTAGAATTAGCATTGGGTTGTTACTCAATAACTAGCTATCTTTTCAATAGTTTCATTATTGCTCAGTTTCACAGAATTGTTTTTAATAAATCATGTACAAAGGTCTTGTGTGTTATTAGTTATGCAGTAAATCAAGCACTTTTAAAAAATGAGTGTGAATTTGTTAATCATGGGTATGATGTGAGTTTGAGGGATTGTGCTTTTCGGATGGAGAAGTGAGTCCCTTTTTAAGACTCTTGTTACACATTGTTAGAATTTAGAGTCGAGAGATCTTTGTGCACTGTTGTCACCGTGTTTACTTGTTGACACCATTCTAAGGAGTTTGATACAGAGATGCTGGTTAAATTGCATTCTTTGGGTAATATTATCATATTAAAATGGGGAATGCTACTAGGGCTCCTTTCATACAGTAGTTGTAAGACACTTGAAAAAAAATTTTTTAAGGGGGGGTGGGAATAAATTTTATTTATTTTCCCATCTTGCCTTTGTTTCTCCAGCAGTTATTGTATGTGGTGCTGGGGTTTGAATCCAGGTTCTTGCACATGCCAAGCAAGCGTTCCAACCACTGAGCCACCGCTGTGTCATACAAAGTGGTCCACCTAAAAGCCACATAATAATTTATTTTAAATAAGCCAAATGCACCACCAGTTTCATGTTAACAAAAAGCAATTAAAATAGGATACTGGAGGGTCTGGAGCGGTGTTTCGATGGTTACAGCGCTTGCTAGGCATGTGCGAGTACACGGGTTCAAACCCCAGCACCCATGTATACAACTGAGTGTCAGAGCAACAAAAATCATGTGAAAAATTCAATAAAAATTCATTCTCTCTCTCTCTCTCATTGTCCTTCTCTCTTTAAAAAAAAAAAATAGGATACTGGAAAGATTTTTAAAAATTTTTACAACATATGTCCACCAAGAATGCCTCTTCATAATGATTACTTGATGATTAGGTCTTAGATATCCAGTTATTCAGAATATATATTGCAAAGATTGCTGGAAGCATCCATGTAAGATGGCCTAGTTTGTAATACTATGAAACAACAAAGTTGAACTTGGATGGAAAGCAAAACCCTCCTTTTCTTAAAAAGGGCCCTAATTCTGGAGCCCTATGATAATTGCATGTTTAAAAAATCTCTCCTGGCAGGCCTTTCCTCAGCTGCTCTCCTAGCTGTCCTGCTAGACATTAGCAATTGCTTACTGAGAGTTTGTGACTTCCTGGCCTTGGCATAGTAACCCTAAGGGCAAAGACTCTAAAGTAAGAGTCCCTGCTCCACCCTCACCAGTGGTGGGATTTGAGAAGTCAATCACACTTTGTTTCCTCACTTGCATTCAGCTGGGTGGAGGAGACTACTTGCATGGACTCAGTGTTTCAAAGAATTGTTCATGAGGGGTTGGTCAGCGTTGCTTTCCGAGTGTCTTCCGTCTCCCCTCTGCTTTGCTGCCGCTTGCTCGCCTTGGCGCTCCAGTTCACCTTTCCCAGAAGCCTGACCACCATTATACTTGTGATGGCCTTTGGCAACTTCATGGTTCCTAACAATTTCCAGGTCTCTCCCTCTTGGCACCGAGAAAGCTACATCTTATTCATAGCCCAGGAGTCAGTGTGATTACTAAACTAAAAAAAAAAAAGGTAAAGATTTTAATCAGCCATATTTTGGCCTCAAAGGGAAAAATCTTGGGCATTGTCCCAAAGAAATAGGTGGTGCTTCTTCACCAGTAGGAAGGCATTGTTGTTAGTTCAATGTAGTTTTATTTGGAATCTTCCTGTAATTATTTTCAGGTTTTTTTTAAAAAAAATCCTCGTCTTAAGATATTTTTATTTTGGATCCCGATTCCTTCATACAAAGTCTGACATTGACTATGGACTTCCTCATTGTTCTCCATCTCTATCCCTTTTCCTGGGCATCTGATAGAAGTCTTGATACTTTATTTTGCCCAGGTCAATCCCTTTAGTAACAGGGTGCGTCTCAAAATGCTTCTTCAATGTGCTTAGAGCTTCCTTCAGTAGAAGAAGACCTAAGAGGTTACATGATATCTATGGAGACTTATATCTCTAATTCAGCTTTTCTGTGAGTTCACTGTTAACCCTCTAGGATTTAAAACTCATTATGTAAAAGACAAACATGTTGTGCTGCACATCAAATCAGGTCCTTCTGAGAGTCCCATCTGAATCATGTCCTTAATTCCTCTCTATGCATAGCATATCCATTTGCTTTCCAAAACTGCCAGATTCTCTGTGAATTTTCAACAGTTCATTCATTGCAGAATTTATTTCTATCACAGTCACTTAATGCCTTCCCAGTGCAGTCATGCATGATCTTCTTAATGTACACTATAAAGACTGCTCCTATGACAAAGTACAAGATGAATCAGCTTCTCTCCCTGCCCACATAGTCTAATGCAGGTCCAGACATGGTGGATTGAGCAAGGAGTGGACTAACGCCTGTAAAACATGTCATGGGATGCTTGGCACACAGTTTGTATTCCACACATGTGAAAAAAAAATCCAGATGATGCAAAACAATGAACACTGTAATGTGTGAACTTGTGCCCCCACTCTTCCCAAGCCTCGTGTTCATGCGGATGAAGTGCAGCCTGCCTCATCTGCTCCCCGCTCCTCTCTTCACTAGGTTCCTCTGAATGGCACCCCATGCAAACCCTGCACATCTCTCAGTTCCACTGGTGCTTGTGCCTCCAATTCCTTCCCTCTTCCCTCTTCCCAACTGCCACCAAAAAGCGGACATGATCTTGGTGTTCTCCTGCCTACGGGCTACTTATGGCTTTGGAGGATAAACTGGAAATGCAAAATCATATTCAAATCCCCATCTCCTTGTAGCCATCGGCAGGACAGCAGGTTACAGGCATGATTCTGCAGTTATTTGTGGTAGGAGGTGTTTAGCTAACCTGGACCACAGGTACATGCTCAGGACTTCCACACATACCCTCCATCTTGCTCATGTTGGGGGACTCAGCAATGTCCTGGCTTGCTCATTGTTCATTTCCTCCTTTGAAAAAAATATGTCTTTTTTGAAGATCTAGCGTAAACACCATCTCCTGTGAACAGAAGGCATTTGTATGTCTAGAGATGATTCACTGCTGTAGTTTTTGGTTATAAGCTTGTATGTATGTGTGTGTTTGTGTGTCTTTCCTTGTATGGGAAGCTCATTGAGGTTAAAAAATAGGCGTATCCTTACATTGCTGTCTGGCAATATTTTTTTCCCCACCATTTTTTTTCAGTACTAGAGATTGATCCCAAGGGTGTTTTACCAATGAGCCACTCGCTAGTCCTTTTTATTTTTTATTTTAACACAGGGTCTTGCTAAGTTGCTGAGGCTGGCTCTGAAATTGAGATCTTCCTTCCCCAGCCTCTCTCCAGTAGCTAGGGTTTACAGGCATGAACCACTGTTCCTGGCCCATCAAGACATTTTTTAAAAGAGAGGATAGTGTGTTTGTGTGTGTGTGTGTGTGTGTGTATGAGAGAGAGAGAGAGAGAGAGAGAGACAGAATCAATTTTCATTGAATTTTTTCGCATGCCCTTCATTGCTCTGACATTTAGTTGTGTATGTGGGTGCTGGGGTTTGAACCAAGTACTTGACACATGCTGGGCAAGCCGCCATAACCACCAAACCTCCGCTTTAGCCCCCTGTCAATTTTATTTTGATGAAATAAAATTGGATTGATCAGTTCACAACAAATAAAGTTATTAAAGATTAAAAACTCGTTTTTTTGGTCCATACCTTAATTTCCCTTGGCATAAATTTTCCATTGTAGACGTGATGTTTATAAGATTCTGCATTGAATTCTTTAGTGCAGAGATACTAAATTAAACTTGCATTTTCAGCTTTGCACAAAAGAGCGAAGCTTTGAGGTACTGGGTATCTTCCCTCTGCCTCTCTGGTGAGTAATGTGGGTGGTAGACAGCAGAGATACTGTCTGAGTATTGTTCGGGTAAGCTGAACTGTTCCTACCACCAAGAGTCTCACGGTCCTGCTTGTCAGCAGCAGCACCACGATACAGTGTAAGCACCAAGCCCTCTTGTCTGTCTTCTTCACTCAGTGCCAGCACACAGAGCAGTTCATTGGGTGAAGAGTGGGTGAACTGATTCACATATGTGTTAGGATGGGACTTTGCGTTGCCTAAAAATTTATTTTTATTCTCATTGACCAAGGTGAAAATCACTTTTGTGACTACTCCGTCATTGTCACCATGTTCTCACACCATAGTAATTGTTTTCTTAAACTAAAGAACCACCTGCTGAGGAAAAACAACTAAGAATCACTTATATTGGGGGAATTCAAGAAATGATTCTGATGAGTTTGCACTGTGATAACTTTTAAGCTACATCAACTTAAGAAGTATCTTGTGAAACCGGAAGGGGGACACAGGTCTGAGTGCTTCCTGAGTTAGACTGGGAGAACACTGACAGGGCACCTCAGAAATTCTTCAGGTGAAGTCTGGAAAGAAAAGGAAAGTGTAGTGGAGAGCCTCTGGGGCAGGGAGGGTGTTGTGCTGAGTGGGTGATGTCCTGGAACAGCGAGGGAGATGTGGGTCCTGCTTTCCTGTTCTCTCACCACGTGAGGGACAGACCTGTCTGGCTGATGTGGGAAGGCTTCGTAGCTGTGGAGGGCTTTTGCCTTTGGGGGGGATCATTTCTTTCTTTCTTTCTTTTTTTTTTTTTAAGAGAACGGGTCAGTGAGAGAGAGAGAGAAAGAGAGAGAGCGAGACTGAGTATTAATTTTATTTAGTTATTCTTGTGGACTTCTTTGCTCTGAGACTTTGTTGTGCATGTGGTGCTGGGGTTTGAACCTGTGTACTTGTGCATGCTGAGCAAGTGCTGTAACTGCACAGCCACCCCTTCGGGGGACCACTTTTAGGCATCCTGCTGTTATTGCCTCTCCACTGGTCCACGCTCTGTGTCTTAGGAGAAGCTTAAACCACTTTTGCTTGAATTTTATTTTAAACGAAGTAAATAAATGCATCGCTCGGCTGCATTTTAAAGTAAGGCATGGAGCACAGTCTTAATGTAAAACCAAATACTATTGAGCTGCAAAATAATAAAGTGGGAGTTTGACATAACTGGTTAGTGGGTAAACCAAGTTACTTTGATCTTATTTTATTTTAAAAAAATCTTTTTTTTTTAAGAGAGAGAGAGAATCCATTTTTTTCCCATCTCATTTTTCTTTTTCCTCCACTTAGTTGTTTGTGTCATGCTGGGTACCAAACCTGGGTCCTTATGCATGCCTGTCAAGTAGTCTACCACTGAGCCACCTCTCCAGCCCCCAAATCTTTTTTATTTAAAACATTTTATTAGCACATATTAATTGCACATGTTAATGAGATATTCAGTGTGATATTTCCATATGTGCATACAATGTGCACTCACCAACTTCTATTTTCCACCCACACCCTTCCCAGTCTCTAGTAATCTCTATTTTACTTTCAGGGTGAATTATTGTAGCTTCCGTGTATGAAAGAACACGTGCTACTTATATGCCTGGCTTGTTTCATTTAATATAATGTCTGCCACTTCCACCAATTTTGCTGCAAATGACAGAATTTCGTTATTCTTTATGGCTGGATAATATTCCATGGTGTGTATTTATATTACATTGTCTCTACCCATTCATCCGTCGATGGTGCCTAGGATGATTCCATCTGAGCTGTTATAAATTGTGTCCCAATAAACATGAGAGTACAAGTATCGCTTTGGTATGCTGATTTCAATTCTTTGGAACATATACCCAGAAGAGGGATAGCTGGATCATATGCTAGACCTTTTTTTAGTTTTCTGAGGAATCCTCATACTGTTCTCCATAGTGGCTATATCGAATCACATTCCCACTAACAGTGTCTGGGTTCTTTTGACTTCTACTGTGTGGTGACTTTTGAACATATTCTTTGTTCTAAAGGCCATTTGGTGGATACTAAATTCTAGATACATACAAGACTAAAGAAGAGGTTCTCACTGATGTCGCTCTGTATGGAGTAACGTACAGAGCATAGCAGATGTCAAAGGCTGTTTTGTGCCATTGTTTATTTCCTTTGTACCCTTCTGCTCCTACAGAAAATCTGGGCACAGCTAAGAGTTTGGAAATGTGGAGTATTTGTTAGTTGCTTCTTTTTTGTTTTTTATAAATCATTTTGTTAATATTAAGGAGAGAGGACAGGCAGAATTTACATTTTTTTTCAGGGCTGAGGATCGAAGAATTTACATAATTTGATATAAGTTAGGTATAAAATTTATTCAGTACTTACTATTTGCAAGAAGAAAATTCATTTCTTTTGTAGTTAACAAATATTAGGGTAAACTTGCTAAAATATCTATTCACGTTACTTTTTAGAGGGCAGTTCGCAATTATCTGCATCAAAATGACTTGTGGTATTTATTAAAATAAAGATCTCATATTGAACCAAATCCAGAGACAACAGCCTGGTAGAGAAAGAATGGAACTCTTCACTTTTAATATTTTTTAGGTCATGTTTGCATTATCTGAAGTTTGAGTAACATTGATAGGGATTTAGTGAATGGGTTTATGTGATTATTTGAGGGTTCAGGAAGAAGGTGTTATAAATTTGCTTTCAGAAGCTTCTGCATATATAAGATACATCAAGCAAAATGTTAGAAATATGAGTCAAAATGCACTTATTAGTAAAATCCCACAATCTCGGTAAATTAAATATTTCAGAATGGATATTCTCCCCCATGGCTTCTACTTACCACAAGGGTGAGAACTGGAGACATCGGCTTGAGGTAGGAACACAGGACCAGGTTATGTAATAAACACAATTAAAAGTAACTTCCTTTGCCGCATCACTGCAGTTAGTCAATAAGATACATGTAAAATATGTTCCATATAGTCCAAAAACAAACATCTCCAGAGACAGTAGGACTAGAAAAGTCAACTCCAGATGAAGCTGGTGACTCTGTCCAGGAGGGTTCAGCTGTTTGGCAGCACTGTGCTGTCCTGTGGAGGTGACAGATGGTCTTCACTAGATGACCTTGATGGCCAGCACCCAGGGAGGGTCCTATGAAGCAGGAGTGTGGGTGGGGACAAAGCCAAGCCTTTTCTGCTTAAAATGTATTCTGATGGGAAGGGGGTCAATTGGAACACTACCAGGAACCAAGGATCTGTGGTAAATCCTTAGGAAATGAGAAGCTAAGAAAGCCAGAGCTGAAAGGGGCTGATATACAGAGCTTTGATGCAAAATTACTGAACAAGGCCAAAGATTTATCTCAAGAAGTAAAGAAGAATGCAAAGATTCTACCTGCAAGGATATTTATCTCAGGGGCATTAAATTTGTGGCGAATTGGACTAAGTGTCTCTTGGCAGAGAAATAATTAAATGATTTCTAATGTTATTGTGACATAATTACCTTAATTGAGGACAATGGATATAATTATCATGACCTTGGACTTTGTAGTGAGACACAGATCTGAATTGCAGCTTTGTTTCACTGAGTAAACTTGTAAAGTCACAGAAGTCTCACTTTTCTTATTTATAAAATGGAGACAAAACAGGAATAAAGGCAATGTAAATAAGAATCCTAGCTTAGTGTTTGATTCACCAAAATACAAATAAAATCATAGCTATTAGAAATGCTTGAAGATGATGATGATGAATATTATGTAATTACTTCATTTTGAAGAGAATTAAATGGGGAAAGTCATAAAACATAGCATGAATAAAAAATAGGATAAATTTTGGATCAGTAAAATCCCAAATTTAAAAAAATAAGAGGCCACCTGTAATACATTAAAATACTGAGTGATACTCTCAGGATCATGAAAATATTTCTTAGTTTTGTGTTTCTGTGTTTGTATTTTTTGTTTTGTTTTGTTTTTTTAAGAGAGAAGGACAGAGAGAGAGAGAAAATCAATTTTTATTGAGTTTTTTTTACATGGCTTTCGTTACCCTGATACTTGTTGTATATATGGGTGCTGGGGTTTGAACCTGTGTACTTGCGCATGCTGGACAAGCGCCGTAACCACTAAGCCACCGCTCCAGCCCCAGTGTGTTTATATTTTGTAACGAATGTATGTTATTTCTAAAATTGAGGGAAAGGTTAATATAAAAAATATAGCACTATAAAGTTCATAAGCTGTAGGATTTTTCAAGTTTTACAGATGTGTGAAGAAAAATCTTCATTTTAATTTGTGAAGCTTACATTAACATATTCACAGTGAATGATTGAAGAGAGAAAAAAAGAAAATATTCTATCCTCACATTATATTCAAGTGCACTCATGTATCTGGTCTTAAATTTTTACTTTAACACACTTAGGGTTTGAAATTTGTAACTTTTCATAGACAGCCTAGACTCAGCAATAATTTACTAGAAATGTCAAAAGAAATACTTCAAAGAATATCTGCCTAAGGAATACAACTTTAAAACTATGATGTTATTCATTTTGTAGCAAGCTATCATTTATTTCAGTCTTTGCGTAGTTAATACCATACGGGTCTCCATTAGTCTTTAAAAAGTGAAACGTGCTGATCTGGACCATGAACTTTGGAGCCCATGGAGCTCAGTCCCTGAGGTCCAACCTGGGCTCTGCTGCAAAATACCTGGGTGAAGTTAAAGTGCTAGGCCTTCAGTCTCCTTATCTGTACCATAACTCCTAGCTCAGAAAAAAACTGAAGATTACAGGACTTCATATAAATAAAGTGCTTAAAACAATAGCTGGAACATAGTTGTATATAAATGTTCTGTGTTAAAATTCAACATCTATCATATGCAAAATATTCAATATAATGCTTCTGCTTTCAGGAAATATATACTCTCAGGAACTAAGTGAAATATTCATAGAGTTGTACTTTTAATAACTGCCACAGGAATATTTTTAATGGGATGTTCTTACAAATATTAAGAGTGTATGTGTGTGTGTGTGCGTGTGTGCGTGTGTTAAGAGAAGTGGGAATCCCTTCACAACTTATACCAGTATAATATTCCTTAGGGATCAGCTGAAAGTGTCCCTCATTTGGTAGAGAGGTATACTGTGGGTTTCTCCATTCAGAAAAGAGAATTATGAGAATAGTTTCCTGTTTTAAGATTTTAAACAGTTATGCTAGGCATTAGGACTTTTACGTATGTAGGGAAGTTTTAAGTTTACTTTTTTTCTCCTGAAGTTTTGGTAATTAGATGACAGGAATCTCATGAAAATAGGAGAACATCAGAGTAAGGAAAGGAATCAAAAGGGGCAGAGGAGGGGAGGGCATGGGGAAATACCAGAGAACGAAATCTCCCAAATTATGCTATGTCCGTGTGAGGCAGGATAGAAGAAATAAATAGAAAGGAGACATGAAGGAAGTCAGATTTTAATTCAGATAAATTTATTTTAATTCAGTTTTGCATTATCTTTCAGGGCTGTCACTCCCTCTCCCTGTTATTCCCAAAATTCCTGGGAAATGTGCAAATCTAGTGTATTGTTAACTAACACCCCAATAAATAGATCAAGCAAAGAGAGATACAAAATCCTATCGCATCTATAGGGCTTTTATAGCACTATGCTCAGATAATGAGACCTTTTTAGACTGAATATCTGGAGATTGACCAGACCACCAGAACAGTCTCAATCTCAGCAGACTGATACCATTCCAATGTACCTTTCCATACCCACCAATTAAGTTCCATTTAGAAGAAGAGTCAGTAGCCCCAAAGCTACATCTCTCACTCTTGGAATGGCCCACATTCTCCCTTGAACGTGTACCTACTTTCCTAAATAAACCTCTCTGTGCCTCTGACTGGCATGCTGAAATTCTTTCTCCTCAATTATGCCAATAACCCCACTGGTCCTGAGCCAACTTCCCCCTCCTCTCTGAGAACTCTTCTGCTGCTTCTGAGACACCACTTCTCCCCTGACACATGTATGAATATATCACAAGGAATCCTCCAGCCTACATATATAATTATAATTCACCACTTAAAATAATACTAGAGTGGGAAATTAGTAGAGTAGAGCAAGGGAGAGGAGAGGAAGGAGGAGTGGGGGGGAGAGTACAACGAAGTGAGATTGGTCACATAAAGTCATGTGCATGGACGAAAGTGGCATAATGAACCCTGCTACTGAGATGTTAGTTCAGGGACCAGATGAGTACAAGATGTGGAGCTAGATCACCCTGTTGATGATAAGTCCCATTACCATGGCAACTCCCACCACAGAGGGCTTATCATCATAGCAATTCCCGCCACAAATTCTATATTCTAATTAGGCAAAAATAAAGTTACTAATGGGAACAAATGGGTGAGGTCTTCATCAGGTCCGTGGGAAGGGGAACAAGGCTCAGCTCAGCATATAAGACAAGATTGCTTAGACACCAGGATCTTGAGCCACAGGTTTATTTAGGAAGTAGGTCCCCGCTTCTCCGCAGAGTGTACTTTCACTTTCAATTAATTTATGCTCTGGGCTGGTGCAGAGGCTCAGCTATAGAGCGCTTGTCTGGCATGTGCAAGGACCTGGATTCAAACCCCAGCACCACATACACACCTGTTGGAAAAATAAACAAAAAGATGAAAACATAAGTAAAAGTGAGTCTTTCTCTCTCTCTGCCTTTAAAAATATAATAATAAAATACATTTCTATTCTGCCTGCTGTTTCTGCGGCAGTCTGCTCAAGTCTTTGTTCAGGCTGCCAAGAACTTGGAGCCCCGGTTGTACCCTCCACAGGCATCACTATTATGTATGATTACAATGCACCAATAAGATATTTAAAGAAATAAACTAACAATATATAACAAGAAGAAGAGCATACACGTTTTATTAAATGTGATTCTAAGAGGGGCAAAACGATGGAACCATACGTAAAGTTAGAATAAAGGGATAGGGGCATGGACTTCTTGGTGGCGAGGTGGCGCCAGCTCTGGACCACAAGGTTGGTGGAGGAAGGATGCGCAGAGAGGCAGGGGCCGTCTTGTTATGCAGAGGAAGTCCCTCAGGTAAGAGCAGCCAGTGACGACAATCTCTGTCAGGGCCATGGGACAGAACCTTGCCTTTTCTTCCTGTGGAAAGATCATCCCGGGAAGAAAAGGGTGGAGGTGGATATCAGACAGAAAAAAAAAATCTCAGCTTGCGCCTGTGTCCACTCTTTACTAATGTGGATAACTGCAAATTGTTTTTACAGGAGGACAGCTTTCCAGAGCCATTGCTCTGCCCACAGGGCTCCGCAGACCCTCTGAATAACCACCTCTTACTGTCCAACAAATGTTTTAGGGATGGGGTATTTTACTCTCCTCAACATTTTTTTTTTTTAAATATTGAATGTTGTCCCAGAGGCAGTTTGTTATTTACAGCATCAGCTGTGTCCTTTTGAAGCTTGTTCTTAGCGAAGGTTTGGGGTAGACTTTTCCCTAGGGATAATTTAGGTCCTTTTCTAAAGTGTGACTGACTCTGCAGCCAAATAACCAGAATTTCCAGTTTCCCTTCCATTTCTTCAAATTTCTGTAAGTATGCACCTCACCAAAATGCCTTCTGCATGTGGGACTTTATGAGGAAATCAAGAAATACAGGCTGTGTTTCACATCTGGGGTAATGCAGCGTAGGGGACAGCACTCTAGGAAACTGTACCATCCACTAAACTGAGCTCATGAAGGGAAAAAAAATCAGAGCTGGAACTTAACCAGAAAACAAGTGACTTTCTAGAATATGTAGGCAGTTTGGGGGGGTAGTGACTCTCTAGAATATGTAGGCAGTTTGGGGGGCACTCAGGGAATAGGACTTAGCTTACCCCATTTAAACCAGAGTGTCAGCAGAAGTAAAACACAGGTGGAAACCAGGGGCTTACTTTCCTGGTCATCAAAATCATATTTACCACCCGAGTAATACTACAGCAATGAAGCTAGCACACAGCTTTCCTTGGTATAACTCTCCCTTCCTCTCTAAACGCCTTCTCCTTGGTATAGCATTCAGGCGTAAGGACTGCCTATTGAATTCTTCAGTGGAACTCAAACTAAAGGCAAACTAGGTATTTTAGGGAAAAATTAGGCAATGATATCATGAGTTTACAGGCTTAATAGGTGTGGAATGAAAACAGGCAGCAGAAGCAACAGGGAGACAGTGTGGATCATCTTAGACTCTGTCTCATTTTCCTGGTTGAAAATTTTCTGTTTCAAAATTCAGGATAAAAGAATAGAAAATGAAAAATAGGTATCATTTTATGTTAGTGGATCTCTTATCTCACACAAAGTTTCCATGTGATCATCAGTTAATTTGAATTCTTCAATGCATAACACATACAAAAATTTTATGAGAATAAATGTATAAAAACAGATCTATGTAAAATATTCCTAAAGCTCTCTATATGGCTCATTGATTCGTTACAAGACTCCAAACAATAAATTTTGGGATGATGAAAGAATTTGGATAATTTCCTAGAGACCAGAACAGGACTTAACTTGTGAATATGGCTTCATTTTCTACAATTATAATTAGGGATATAATTTCCAAGAATAACAGTAATAATTTAAACCTGCCAAGACTTTTAGATTTAAGCAGGGGAAAAAAACAAAGGACAGCATTATCAGTTGCAATCACTTTGGTTTTATTAACAGATCACTTCCAAAATGTTCTTTAAGAAGAAGGAATAGAAATCTGTTTTATCTTAGCTTTCTTAGGACTCTGCTCATTAGGTAAATCATGTAGCCTCTTCCTAGGGCATGCCAAAGATACTGAATTTCAAATATTTGTATTGTGTAGGGTTGTACATCAAGGGTGGGGCTAGTGTTGTTATTGTTAGATTGTGTGTTAGTCAGCTTTTCATTGTTGTGACTAAAACATCTGATAAGAAAAGCCTAGTGGAGGAAAAGTTTATTTTGGCTCATGGTTTCAGAGGTCCAGTCCATGGTAGACCAACTCCAATGCTCTGGATCCAAGATGAGGCAAAACATCTTAATGGAAGGGTATGGTACAGGAAAGTAGCTCAGGACACCGCTGCCAAAAAGAAGAGAAGAAACGTGACTGTAAGAGCAGGGATAATGTAATACCCAAGGGCATGCCTCCAGTGGCCTACTTCCTCCAACCATATCCCACCAGTCAATAGTTAACCACCCATTAATCCTTTCAAATTAATCCATCAAATGGATTAATCCACAGATTAAGTTAAAGCTCTAATAATCACTTCACCTCTGAACATTCCTGAACTGTCTCAATATGAGCTTTCGAGGTGTTACGTGGCTAGTTGGCCATGAATGGGTGAGCAGGGAAAAGGACAGAGAAGGGTGACTGGAAACCACAGGGAGCCTTATCAGATAGGTAAACACCTGGAAGATGGGGGTTTGGCAGCACAGTTCACAACAGCCAAATCAAGAAACCAGCCCTGGTGTCCATCAATACATGAGTGGATAGCGAAAATGTGGTATATATGCACAATGGAGTTTTATTCAGTGATAAGGAAACATGAAATTATGTCATTTGCAGGGAAATGGATAGAACTTGAGACCAATATGTTAAGCAAAATAAGCCAAACTGAGAAGATCAAGGGCTGTGTTTTTTCTCATATGTGAAAATTCATGAGGAAAAAGGAAAAGTATGTGTGTTGCGGGGGTGGAATCTAAAGACAGTCAAAGGGAGATCTGTAGAGGAAAGGGACAAGGGTGTGGGAGAAGGGGAGGGAGCAGGGAGTGTTGGTGTTTTCATCAGGTTTTTTTTGGCTGCTGTGATTAAAAGACCTGACAAAAACAATAATAGGAGGAAAAGTTTATTTTGGGGCTCATGGTTTCTGAGGTATTAGTTCACAGTCGGGTGACTCCATTCCTTGGGGCTCAGGTGAGGCAGAGTATCATGCCAGAAGGCCATGCTGGAGGACAGCAGCTCAGGATATGGCCACCAGGAAGTGGGGAGAGAGAGAGAAGGGGGCAAGAGAAGGACAAATATATAAAGGCACAGCCCCCAGTGCCCCACCTCCTCCAGTCACACCCTACCTTCGTACAGTCACCACCTGTACTGCTTAGATTAAGATCCTCATAACCCGATCACTTCACTCCTAAACCCTCTTGCACTGCCTCACACATTTGCTTTTGGTGGACACCTAATATCTAAACCTTAACAGGTGGGGAAGGATATTGACCAAATTATATTGTTATATTGTGTCCATGTATGAATATGTAACAACAAATCCCATCATTATGTGCAACCCATAAAAAATGTGGAAAAAGAAAGATGGGGCCCTGCTATGTTTAAACCTTCCTCACCCTTAATTAGTAAGAAACTCCCGGTTCCAGACCTGTCGTCATTGTCTCTTGTAGCCACCTCTCCAGGACTCTCCCCTTTCACCAGAACTATGTCACAACCTTCGACCACCCTGATAGCAGAAAGATCAAGACCCTCACAAGGAAAAGCTGTTGGTGACTATTTAAAGGGTTATGAACCAATTGAGGGGGCAGTAAATTAAGGCAAGAACAGGGAAATGTATAACAAATTCATTTAGGAGACAGCAGGAAATTGACCCAAAGCAGGTTGACTCAATTTCCTTAAAAACGAGAGTCAAATCAAAATGGATCAAAGAGCTTGGTATCAAACCAGCTACGTTGCAACTGATAGAAGAAAAAATTGGTCCAACACTTCAACATTTAGGAGTAGGCAAAGACTTTCTCAACAGGTCTCCGAAAGCGAAGGAAATAAAGTCAAAAATCAGTGAATGGGATTTCATAAAGCTAAAAAGCTTTTGTACTGCCAAGGAAAC